>JAUDJI010000106.1:18368-34341 GCA_037389245.1 Oryzias sinensis | reverse complement strand
CACTGAGAGGGTTGGGGAGGGGGGCTCAGATAATATGGCGGGGGGGGTGTAGTGTGTAGGGTTAAGGGGGTGGCTGTGGGTGCGTGGCGATCTCTGGGTTGCTCAGGGCGCGTGCCGGGGCTGGCTTGCGGAGACGGGACGCCGCTCGGGTGGTGGACGGCTCATGGGTTCTGGGGGCCCTCGCTTCGTCCTTGGCCCTTGTCTCGGTGTCCGGCGCCCGGTGGCCCCCATGGCTGCCGCCTGGTACGGCTAATCGCTCCTGTCCTCCTGTTACCTTACGTGGACACGGGGTTTGCTTATACCTCGGGGCGTTGGGGGGGCCCCTGTAGGGGGGCCATCTCTGCGCATGGCTGGTTGGGCGGGCCGTCCCCTCCTCTCCCCCTCCCGGGCTGCCTGGGTCCCTATGCTGGGGGGCTCCTGGCCTGGGGGTCTCTCTTCCCCTCTCCTGGTATAGCTGGTCTAGATCTGGTTCCCGTTATGAACACACGGTTCACTTCGGCAGCATGCATGTATCTCCACCCCCACGTGCACGTGCACACTGCCACACTGCTCCCTGTCTGCTTCATCCCTCCTCCTAACCCACAGTGTATGATGGACAGATATTTTCCGCTCATCTTCTTGTCAGATTTTCACTTTTGATGTAATATTTGTCTTTCCAGCAGATATGGTATAATTGTTACAGCGTAAATTAATAACTTATTCAAATAAGTGCTTGTGTCCCCCACTTTTTCGCCTTTCTTCCTTTTACTCTCTTCCACCCCCCCCCCCCACACACACACACCCACACATTCTTTCCCTCTCCCTCCCCACACACACTAAATGTAACAAATAAACAAAAAAATAATACAAAAAAAGGGGTTAATACAAATCTACACTCTAGTTTCTCGAAGCTATATAACCTCTTTTTGTGATAGCAAAACCTGTCCAACGCAAAAGGCTTTCAGCTCTAATTTGTTTGCTCAGCTGTTGGACAGAACAAGTGAAAAAAATAAATATATAAAAAATAAAAAAAAATAAAGGAGAAGTCGATTGCGTGGGTGGTGGAGTGTACCCCGTCTGGTTAACCCTAACCTTAAAAAGGATGGTTGACTGTTAGCCTGCGACACAGGGTGTGCGAAAACAGAAATAGAGAGTAGGGTCCACCATCCCCTTAACTAAGCATTCATAATTCTGCAGGTTTGTGTCTGTTGGAGCCTTTACGTCAGGAACGCACAAAAAAAAAGTGTTATTATAGGAATAATTCGGTAGGTTTTGGTCTGTTGGAGCCTGTACATCAGGGACGTGCAAAATACAGTGTTATTATAGGAATAATTTGGTAGTTTTGTGTCCGTTGGAGCCTGTACGTCAGAGACGTACAAAAAACAGTGTTACTATGGGAACTAATTTTTGCCCGATAAGACAATTCGGCAAAACAAAGAAAGCGGCGACCTTTACAAATTATTTTTTAGATGGAGAGTGACCAAAGAAGGATTCCCCAAACTAACATGAAAGGTAAATTTGAGAAAATATGAGGTATATGATGCATTTTGTCCAGACAATATACGACTGGAACAATAGACATTATGACGACAGACGACGGTGACGACTTGACTTGACAAGAGAGGTGAAAATGACTTGAATGGGGATGAATGGTATGAAATGTATAAGATTTTGGAAAGAATGGGATGAAAAAGTGTTTGAAATCGGTCAATTTTAACTTTGTTTCCACATTTCCCCGTGTATTGTTTTCTATATGGACGCGGCCATCTTTTTTACGTCGAATGGACCAATGATGGGACGTTTTAGTTGCTCTCGAATGTGTCGACGGCTATGATTGGCTTTGTTTGCACCACGTGGTCAGCGTGACGGAGTCCCTAGAGACCAAAATGGCGAAGCACGCTAAACTTTCACGAACAAATTTGAAGAGTTTGGGATCTAATTTGTGGTAAAGTCATGGCGGGGATCGTCATTATTGAGCGTGGTCATGACCTCAGTTGTGAGTAGACGATAAAAAAACAAATTTCAGTGGTCTTGGTTCGGCGAAAACATTTTTAAGGTAGTATCGGTCCATTACATTTTGTGTTAAATAATTTTGAAATTATTTCGGTTTTCTTATTTTGAATACATTACTCTAATAATACTCTAATTTGTTTTTATTTCCTTAATACCGTGATTTAGTTCAGTTTTGTTCAAGTATTATTGACATTAATTAAAAGTATTTGGTGGTTTAGATCCAGACTCCCTTAAAAAGAATCTCTACGATGTTTAATTTGGTTTGTATGTTTGTTTTGATATTTCCCAGATTACATAGGATTGTTGTGAAGTGAACCGCCGTGAATGTGTGAATGAGAAGCGAATGACTGGCAGTTCTGTATTTGAAAATTGTTATCAGAAATAACTGAGAATGGGAAAAGGACAAAGCAGTGAAGAAATGGATAAATGAAATGCATGGGAAGTGATATAGAGGATCTGTGGACACGGAAAGGTATGCTAAGGTAACAGCAGGTGCAGGTTCTGGTAGAACAAAAGAAGGGGGAACATGAATGTTAATACTAGTTATAAAAGATTCATTTCAGTGAAATGGTTTATTTTGTTTATGTGTAAGGTACCTAATTTGTTGTGTTATGTCTTTTGGTGTGGTTTTGAGAAAACAGTTAAAAGTTATTGTCTGAAACTTGATTGTCTGTGTTTTAACAAATCTGTTGTGGTTTAGAGTATGAATTGTATTTTGGTTAAATAAGTAAAAGCCTAGATTGTGGGATTTTGTTGCTTTTAGCAATCCTCCAAATTCTTTCTTAGTAACAGCAAGTCTATATTGGTAAGTCAAACTAGGGGTATGAATGCTCCAATTAGTTTCTGTTTCTTGATTAAAAAGTGAATAACTAGCTGCCAGATTGTACCAGAATGCATGTAAGACAATGTATTTTTCAAAGATTTTGCTCGACGTCCGTCATAACGGTCAAAGAAAAGTTTAGGGATTTTTCCCTTTGTTGGCTTTCATCACTGATCAACTGACTCTTGCAGCCACGGCGTTGGCAACAGTGAAAACTGAACATGACACTAATACATTTTCTAAATCTCTTTCTAAAAAGGAAAGGCGAAAAACACACTCCTCCCGAGACCCCATAAATCTTTACGCAGGAAAACCCCCTCTGCTTCGTAGGTGAGTGACAAAAGGCACAGAAGTTTACCCTTCCACCGCAGTTCACTACCTTCACAGGAGGGGGCCAAGTCAGGAGTGACTAATCCTCAGGTTAGCTCCTCTAATCAATTGAAGGCATGACTGTACGCATGAAGAATGCATTGGAGCGTCTGGCAGGTGATAAGAGTCGATTTTAACATACATCTGATTCATCACTGCAGAGCACATTTGAAGGAAAAGGACAGGACAGAGGGAGAAGTTGAACAACTGAAAAAACAATTATTTACACTGCAGGGAAAATCCACCCGGGATAATAAAGGTGTTTTAAAAAAAGCAAATAACATGATGAGTTTAAATACCCTCAGGACCTGCAGCAATGGTGTGGCAAGTTCAGGCTTTCGTAGGCCGGGGCAGGAGAAATGGTGGAAATCCTGGGAGACGTGAGCCACCCAGGAGACTCGCAGCAGCAGTTGGAAATGGCATCTGTGGCGCTCCGAACCCTTGGGCAAGTGATTGCCTACAACGAGGTACCCAACAGCAGAATGCAAAGACCAGGGGCAGAGGGCGTTGTGGAAATGAACAGTACCCACGACCGCTCCAAGCCCCTCCTCCACCGTGGCGAGGACCACAGGGGTGGCAAGTCGGACAATACCACTTGGTGATGCAGGAGCCAGGTCCCTTTTAAGCTCAGAGGTAACTCCACGATGAATCTAATGGACACTCGCGCAACGTGTTCCTCTACTCTGACAAATGAACATATGACTCCTCAAAACCTGCAAAAGACGATCCGACTGACCTTTGACAAGATGGTGGAACATTCATTTGTGCATTCACCACACACGCCTGTGAATCTGTTGGGATGGGACATTCTTGTCAAAACAGGAGCCAGCATACTCTCGATGCCATGCCACACACCACAGGCAACCCCCACTGCAGACATCTGCTGGATCCAGAGGCCCCTGACAAGCCAGGTGTTTTCCATGTATTTCAGGTATGGAAGCCATGAATCATGTCCTTGAAGCCATATTTTTCCGCCTCCGATGACCTGAACTGCACACTCTATTATGACAGAGAGGATGATCAATGTCATTTATTCGCATTGATCCTGTGTTACAGATTGTGAGGGCTTGCGACCACAGCTGTCAGGACATGAGGACCTGCTGAAACGTTTTGTTATTGTGTGATGTGATAATGTGTTTTTATTTTTTGCGTGATCTCACTTCGTGAGGTCAAGAGAGGGAATTAAAGGAATATATATTTGTTGTCTTCATTTTATTACATTTTCTGTCTCACTGAAGTTTAGTTTTATTAGTGTGTTTCGTTCCCGTCCTTTGAACTTTGAAGGAACCTCTTGAAGTTGCATGTGTGAGGAGGTTTTATGACTGCAGCTCCAAGCTCATCCCCCTTCAGGGGAAGGAGAGACTTTGATCTTCTAAGGCCATTTGGAAGAATGGGCTGTAATTGTGTCAAGGACCATAAATTTACCATCTCTGGGACTGATTCAAGCTATGGGAACCATTTCAGGCGTCCGCTCACGTGTGGAGAACAAAAGCTTTATGACCTTCTGCCTGCGGTGAAGTTCATGCCGTTTATGGTGGACCACATGGGGATTCATTTGATTGCAGTACCGTGTCCGTCTGTGAAATGGCCCCCCGGACAGGCGGAGCAGAAACCAGATGAAGTGATTCCAAGTATGGACTGAAGGAAGTAGGCGGGCTCCTCTGGTAGCCAATCTGAAGCGGCCATAGGCGGAGATTCGGCCGCCATGTTGGGTCATGGGGGAGGAGATTTGAACCACGTTGTAAGACCATTGCTTTGGAAGAAACCTTTGTTCCCAGACAGCCTCATGTAAATCGAATGTAATTTCTTACGTTTTGCAGGCTTTGGATTTGGGAACCCAGATGATCTGTTTTACTTTGTTCTAGAACTTTCTGTTAGGGTAAATAAAAACTCTTTATTTTATCCGTTCGCGTTTTATGGTCTTCATCTCCCAACTTTTTGAGCACGCGTGGAAAAACTGCAAAGCGACAGATTTTTTTCCGATACTATGTAAAAAAAAGAAAGAAAGAAATTTCTCATCTAAGTGTAAATTGAAAGTGTTATGAAAATGAAGATGTCACAGAAAACTGAAAAGAGATGTGATATTGGATGTGAGACTTTGCCATTTATCAATGATAAACAGGAGGGACTCTGTGAAGGAAATTGTTTTATTATTATCGTTATTTAAATGTATTTAAATAAATGTATGTTTAAATGTTAACTCAGATTGACCTTTTTACCTTTTTAGAAAACATTTGTGTGTTTGTTTATCTGTTTCTCATCCCAGTTAGGATGAGGGGGTTTTACGACCCACTGTCCTTAGCTGGTAAGGAATACTGTTTAAACTTAGAATCAACTCAAATGGTTTGTTATACGATGCCCTCTAATGAACTTTTCTCTTTGTCTGGAAATTGTCACCTCCTACTTGAATTCTTAGTAAAAGTAGCAACCAGGAGAAGCAGATCCTTTGAGAAGAGAAGCGTGGTGGACCTTTTTCATCACATTTGCTTTTTTTCCCTCGTGCATGAGAAACTTGATTCTTGTTGTCTTCTATTGTTTCTAAATGTGATTTTCCTTAATGTCTAGATGAATTTATCTGACAGACATCCTGATTTACAAGAACATAATTGAAAAAAATCAATTGATGAAGAAAATCTGAACCAATCATCAGTTTGTTTCAAATACAGCTGTAGACAGAAAATCTTAAAGTGAAACATCAGAAAGTTCTTCACCTGATCCGTTCTTCTAATCCTTCAGGGAGTTAGGCTTCTTTACTGACCTCAGAGCCTGCAGTCTGCAGTCTGGACTCTCCAGAAAACCACACAGATGAAGAACTCCTGAATCCCGCAAGTTCTTGTTCCCGCTCTGGTCCAGTTCTGTCAGTTTAGACGGGTTTTTCTTCAGAGCTGAGACCAGAGCTTTACAGCTGATCTTTGACAAACTGCAGTCCTTCAACCTGCAATCAGACAAAAAAGTGTGTTCAGGAGCAGTGATGCAGCTGGAGGTCCAGGAACTTGGTCCATTCAGTCAGGTGGGACCCGCCCTGATGACAGACTGACAGATGACATTTTCACTGTTTGCTCATTTCTTTTGGATTTGGACCCAAAAACATGATCATGAATGAAAATGCAATATATTAGAAATGACTTGAAATGAAGTTAAAACAGACGAGGAATTGAAATGTCATTGATCTTCATGAATTATTCATGACTAAATATTTACAATCCAATAAATTTAATGCTTCTATTTAAAAAATGTCAGATTAAATTGTATTTCTTGATCTTGAATCCTAAATTCAAATGTGCTGAAAAAGTCTTCATTTCTCCTCTGAAAGCATTTCCTGACATCTCTAAACTGTAAAAGGGCCTTGATAAACATGAGGATCAACGTGGCCCAAAATGTCTGAATGTGGCCCTGAAGAGGAGATGCTGATGGGTCTGCTGTTAGTCTAAGGGTTTCAGCTGGTTCTGCTGGTAGTAATGGCCGGCCCTCCATATACGCGAATTACGCAGACGCGTAGGTCCCCCGTCACCACTAGGGCACCGAAGTGGAGAGAAAAAAAAAGCCCAAAACTGGCAACCAATTTCATAGCACTTCCATACCAACGTGCGCTCTGAATGTTGGGCAGAAAAAAGTTGCCTGCACTTTAATGATCACCCCCTTCAGCACACCTGAACCAATCTGGCAACCTAAATAATGACATTACGCCACTCTTAGCAACGATTGGTCAACATCGATGGATCTCAGCCTGGCATAGTGTGAATTTACGAGTGCATTTTGTTTCAATAGAGTTGGGGGGGGGGAAACACACAAGTACATTTTGTCACACTGATCAAAGAGACAACAAGAGAACACCATGCCACAGAGACTTTATCCATCAGGAGCTGAAAAAAGATTTTGAACTTAAATATCAATCACACGGTAAGTTTGGAGGATGTTGGGGCTGTATTACATTATCCAGCCTTTATCCTGCTCACAGATTTTAAATGAGCCACTATAGTATTAGTATTCTGCTATAGTTATTTTATTAGCTTTATCAGTGACTGTTTTATACTAACAATTCTTGTTTTTTTTTAGCTGCAGAAGAAACTCCTGTCACCACATCTTCTGCTGAAAGGGAAGATGTTGATGCTGCTGCTTATAAGTTCAAATCCACCCAATATGAAACCTATATCAAATTTATTTTTTCATTATTACTAGAAAAATAGCCATACATTTACACACACACAAAAGTGAAGGCACTTCTTTCTACATTCTGCTTCCAGTATCACAGCAACTGTTATGTAGATTTGATTGGACTGTTTCACTTTTCAGTGTTTGCTTTTGTTGAAGTTCTGTATCTTATGTACCAGAGGCTCCAAGAGAGCGTGTATGGAAGAGGAGCCTACTGGATCCAAAATTCCACCTACCTCAAATCCAATTGATCCAGTTGAATGGCCAACCACACTCTCTGATCCAGTAAGAAAGGATTTGGTGCAAAGAGGTCCTTTTCAGACAGAGAAAGACTTTGACTTTCCAAACTCCCCCTCATTGAGATGTTGTGTTCTTTATTTTGGATTGTTTTATTGATATTTGATTTGCTATTAAGTTGCTGTTTTTAATAAGTTGGAGTTTTGTGAATGTCATTTGTTGAGTGCCCAATGTTACATTATAAAATAATTATCTATATGTGTAACAACGGTAGACTGACAGTTTAATTTATATTCTTATTTGTTTTGAATTTCACCAAATCCTGATAATTTTATAGGGTTGTAGGGTTATGGGGGGTGGCTGCGGGTGGGTGGCGATCCCTGGGTTGCTTAGGTCGCGTGCCTGGGCTGGCTTGCGGAGACGGGGCGCCGGTCGGGTGGTGGACGGCTCATGGGTTCCGGGGGCCCTGGCTTCGTCCCTGGCCCTTGTCTCGGTGTCCGGTGCCCGGTGGCCCCCATGGCTGCCGTCTGGTACGGCTAAGCGCTCCTGTCTTGTGGCCTGGGGGCCGGACACTGGGTTTGCTTGTGCCTCTGGGCCCTCTCTGCCTGGCCGGTGGGGTGGGCGGTCCCCCCCTCCCCTCCTCCCGGGCTGCCTGGGTGCGGATGCTCGGGGGGCTCCTGGCCTGGGGGGCTCTCCTCTCCTCTCCTGGTCTGGCTGGTCTGGCTGGGTAGGATCTGGTCCCCCTTATGAACACACGGTTCACGTCGGCAGCATGCATGTGCCCACCCCCACGTGCACGTGCACACTGCCACACTGCTCCCTGTCTGCTTCATCCCTCCTCCTTACCCACAGTGTATTGATGGACAGATTTTTTTTTTCACTCATCTTAGTGTCAGATTTTCACCGTTGATGTAATATTTGTCTTTCCAGCAGATCTGGTATAATTGTTACAGCCTAAAATAATAACTTATTCAAATCAGTGCTTGTATCCCCCACCTTTTCACCTCTTCCTTTTACTCTCTTCCACCCTCCCCTCACATTCTCCCCTCTCCCTCCCCACACACACTAAATGTAACAAATAAATAAAAACTAATACAACAAAAAGGGGTTTATACAAAGCTACACTCTAGTTTCTTGAAGCTATATAACCTCTTTTTGTGATAGTAAAACCTGTCCAACACAAAAAGCCTTCAGCTCTAATCTGGTTGCTAAGCTGTTGGACAGAACAAGTTAAAGAAAAAAAAAATCCTGATAATTTTTAATATATATTTTATGAAATGTTCATATTGTTTATAATCAGGATGTGTGTGTATTTTTGAGACATGAGTGCAAATATCTGTACTATCAATTTAAGAGAACTTTCTAGTTTTTGTACGCCACCCCCTTTCTTGCGGTTCACGTTGAGACGGCTGAGAGGAGGATACTGCAACCCCATGTGTTAACCCAGGGAACTGCATGTCACCAAGTTGTCTGTTTTGTTCGATATGTACAGATCCCACTGTGGTGATCAATAAAAGGGCAGCAACCAGCAGATGCTTGGGTCCAGACTCTCCTCATTTGTCCAACAACACAAAAGAACACAACGCAGATCGATTGGGTCAACGGACGTGCGTTATGAACTGGATTGCAGGCAGACAGATACGCGCCCGTTACATATGTCTATATCTATCTATATATATCTATATATCTATATCTATAGATCAATCGATCAATAGATAGATATAATTACATATAGATATTGTAGTGGACGGTCATGTACATTTTAGGTCTGTAGAAGCAGGGGATTGTGGGAGGCGGTCCCCTGATCTAATTAGGGCTCAACAGGAGCGTTTATTTTTGCCCAAGTTTCTTTGCAAATGGCAGTTTTGTTGTTTCATCTTAGTTTATTCCTGTTATGTTTGTTTCTTGTTGTCGCACCATAAGTGTGGGAAGGGGGAGAGGTTGATGACTCCTGTGCAATGTTCAATGTTGTGGGTGTTCAAAATAAATGGGTTTGTTACGCTGGAAAGGAGACTGCACTCTCAGCTTCTCTTTCTGCCCCCTCCTCTCAGAGACAGTTCTCCAGCACAGCCAGATTGATTGACAGCTCAATTGGTCGTCAGCTTGGCACCCGTTGTTCCCGCTGCAAGTTACGCACCTGCTGGGTGCTACAATATATATATATATCTAGTCCATTTCCATCTTGTTCCGTCTTGTTACAAGAAGGCCTATGACTCAATGCCACACACATGGATCACTGAATGCTTGGAGCTGTACAACATCAACAGGACTCTAAGAGCCTTTATAGGAAACTCAATGAAGCTGTGGAAAACCACCCTTGAAGCCAATTGGAAGCCACTTGCACAAGTGTCCATCACATGTGGGATATACCAAGGTGATGCTCTGTCCCCACTGCTGTTCTGCATAGGTCTGAACCCCCTCAGCCAAATAATCAACAAGACTGGCTATGGATACCAACTCAGAAATGGGGCCAACATCAGTCACCTCCTCTGCATGGATGACATCAAGCTATATGCTAAGAGCGAGCATGACATTGACTCCCTGATCCACACCACTAGGATCTACAGTACTGACATTGGGATGTCATTCGGGCTCGAGAAATCCAGCCGGATGGTGACAAAGAGAGGCAAGGTAGTCCACACAGGAGGGGTCTCACTCCCAGAAGGAACAATAGCAGACATCGAGGACAGTTACAAGTACCTTGGAATTCCGCAGGCAAATGGCAACCTGGAGCAGGCAACAAGGAAAGCTGCAACAGCTAAATACCTCCAACGAGTGAGGCAAGTCCTGAGAAGCCAGCTCAATGGCAAAAATAAGACCCGGGCAATAAACAGCTACGCACTGCCAGTTATCAGATACCCTGCAGGAATAATAAGATGGCCAAAGGAAGAGATACAGACCACGGATGTTAAAACATGAAAGCTCCTCACCATGCATGGAGGTATCCATCCCAAATCCAGCACCCTGAGACTGTATGTTAGCCGCAAGGAAGGAGGCCGAGGACTAGTGAGCGCAGAAGCCACTATCCAGGATGAAACATCCAAGATGCATGAGTACATCAAGCTCAAGGCCCCAACTGACAGTGTGCTCAGTGAATGTCTCAGGCAATTGAGAGCAGAGGATACAGTGCTGGAGGACAGATCTTCATGGGAGGACAAACCCCTGCATGGGATGTACCACCGGACCATAACTGAAGTGGCTGACATCAAGAAGTCCTACCAATGGCTAGAAAGGGCTGGCCTACAGGACAGCACTGAAGCACTCATCCTGGCAGCTCAGGAACAAGCCCTGAGCACCAGAGCAATAGAGGCTCAGATCTACCACACCAGACAAGACCCAAGGTGTAGGCTGTGCAAAGAGGCGCCTGAAACAATCCAGCACATAACTGCAGAATGTAAGATGCTGGCAGATAAAGCATACATGGAGCGCCACAATCAAGTGGCTGGAATAAAATACAGGAACATGTGTGCAGAATATGGACTGGAAACCCCAAGGTCAAAATGGGAAACGCCTCCGAAGGTGGTAGAGAATGAGAGGGCAAAGATCCTGTGGGACTTCCAGATCTAGACTGATAGGATGGTGATGGCGAACCAACCAAACATTTTAGTGGTGGATAAAGAACAGAGGAAAGCCGTTGTGGGGGATGTGGCAGTGCCAAGCGATGGGAACATCAGGAAGAAGGAACATGAGAAACTGGAGAAATACAAGGGACTCAGAGGAGAACTGGTGAAAGCATGGAAAGTGAAGGTGACAGTGGTGCCTGTGGGCAGTAACCCCAAAGCTGGAGGAGTGGCAACAAAAGATACCTGGAAAGACCTCAGACCTTTCAGTCCAAAAGAGCGCAATACTAGGAACAGCTAAGATACTGCGCAGGACCCTCAAGCTCCCAGGCCTCTGGTAGAGGACCCGAGCTTGGAGGAGAAACCACCCGCGGAGGGTGAGAGGGGCGTTTTTTTTTTGTTGTTTTTTTATATATGTGTCACAATGAAATTAGAATTGAGATAGAATCTTGTGCGTTTACTTTGACTGTTCTTTTTCTCCAAACAGAAACTCTTTCTTTTGCGGATGCAGCCGTATTACTTTTTGATGGACGTATAATCTTCATATGCCATCATTAAAATCTTAGGCTCTGTCTCACTGAAGTATAGCACTCTCTTTTTCTCTCTACGCATTTCAGTATCCGTGGTTACATGGGCAGAAAATATTGATCTGATCAATGGTCGAATTTAAATTCAACCGTGTACATAGGCCCAGAAAAACTTTTTCCGATTAGACCAAACGTTCACATGGGTCTCACTTTTGGTCCAAATAAATCATTTGGGCATGTGCATTAGTTTTGAAACTACAAGAAGAGGAATATAGTCCCAGTGTAAACAAACTGCCACACAGTAGATGACTGGCAGCTCGGTAATATACAAGATGATCTTCTAAACATGCTTTTATTATTGTTATGGTTATTATAAAGCGCCTGTTCGCTGTGTGGTCAGTACCTTTTGTGGTGGAACGGAGCTGGAAGAATCAGGGTTGAGTTGGCTAACATGCGATAACAACATTAGCCTTTTTTAAAAACCACAAAATCCATGCGGGAAATGCTGCAATCTGCATCTTGGCTGCACGTTAATATGTGGGAATAACAGCAGCCTTATTTTGTCGGGACACGATTGGAAACACAAATCCACGTGATTGTTTGAACGGTTTCTAAGGACTTAACGACATTTCTGCCTTGAAAAGCTCACTCACACCCCCAAAGCCGCTGTGTGAGCTGGCGGCCCGAGACACACGGTTCTCCTGAGTCCGGCAGCCGCTAACCCAGAGCGGCGGGTCAGAAGCCTCCCCTTGGGGCGAACACGTACCAAAGCGCACCCCCCCGTCTGTAAACACAAAG
Source organism: Oryzias sinensis (assembly GCA_037389245.1). NCBI lineage: Eukaryota > Metazoa > Chordata > Actinopteri > Beloniformes > Adrianichthyidae > Oryzias > Oryzias sinensis. The sequence continues at coordinate 21,886 of JAUDJI010000106.1, read as the reverse complement.
CTATCACTCCAGCTGCTCTGCTCACAGACACGGTTCACTCGCGCGGAGCAGCCGGTCGGTCCTGTATGTGCTCCAAAGCTTTCTGTGGAGCACATAAAACCAGAGTAGTAGTGACACCAATCGGAATAAACCATTTACATAAAAAAACACAATGCCATAGGATGAACAATCGGCATAACCCACCTGTTTCCATCAGAGAGACATTCTGATCAGAATGATTCTGATCGGGGCAGACTATTCTGAGTGTTTACATTACGCGTTTTTCTTACGATCAGGCATTCTTTCCGATTACTTTTGTCCATGTAAACGCAGCTAGTGATACGCCCCATTACCAAAATCATCAATATGTCCCTATCATAAAAAATGTTCCTGAGCACTTGGAAACCAGCCATTGTCTCTCCCATTTATAACCCTTGTGCTATCCTAGGCACTTTAACGTTGGGAGTTGGGTCATCTAGACCCACTAGACAGTGCGCTGAACCTTTTTGCTTCAATGATTTGTGAACCTAACTGGTGTCCATGGATTACATGAAATCCTCTCCACCTTTATCCACCATTGTCATGGAAGGGATAACACGTCAATGCAAGAGTGGGGTCATCTAAGACAGTGTTTTTTAACCAGTGTGCCGAGTGGGAGAAGTTCAAGTGTGCCGTGGGAAAATGCCCTCATTAACTGATCTAAAAACATTTACCATCTCCAGGATATCAGCTCTTTGTTCATCCAAACATCCTGATAAAACACTGAGGAGTTAGGAATATGAAAGATCGTAAAATACTTTTTTCTTTATGTTTATTTGATTCTATTAAAGTCATTTTGATAAGAATGACAGTACCGCGATTTAGCTGCATCTAAAGCTCTTTTCGGAAAAGTCCCACCCCTTTAACTGTCTCCGCCAATCATTCTTGTAGGCTTAATCACATGTCATCCCTCTGACCAATCAGAAGTGGTTTAAGTATACACTTCACTTCCTTGTTCAGATTCTGCTCATAAGTCTCTCAGTTCTAACAAAAATACAAGCTAAAGCTCATCTTTGGCGGTGTAGCTTTCCACAGAATCCGGTGTCAGACCGTGGAACAAGTGAACAAAACAATGAAGCTCAGATACGTTAGTCTTTCTGCATTCGGCGGATTCTTTCACTACATCTCCCATGATGCATTGGGTTAAAGTGACAGTCCCGGCACACAATGAGTCTCCCCTGTTAACGTCTTGAAACAACAACGAACTCACATCAAACAGTGTTTAAATCTTCTAACTTACCTTTTATTACATGTTTTATAAAAAAAGTTGCCACAATTATCACAAAAATGCATGTGAGATTGCTGAGGGCTTTAGATTAATACAGACAATGAGTTTCTCCCATTTTCTTTTTTTTTTTTTTTTTGGATGCTGGTGTGCCGCAGGATTTTTGTCAAGGTTAAAGTGTGCCGGGGCCCAAAAAGGGTTAAAAAAAACTCTGATCTAACATAACACAAGGGTTAAGAGTGGAGACCTTCTTTCCATGTCCAACTACAGGCCCATAAGCATTCTTCTGACAGTGTCAAAGATTTCAGAAAAACTGATAGTGAAACAAATTAGAAACCACCTCGACACCACAGTCTACTCCAGGGGTGGGCAATTATTTTAACTCGCGGGCAATATTAGGTTCTAAAATTGGATAGAAGGGCCGGACCAGGAGCAGATGCGTGGAGTGAGAATGATATAACATGGAATATAAATGAAAACATTTGGATTAAAAATTATTTTCTAAAACAGAATATTCTAGAGTTCTTAGTTTAAAACTTTTGTTCTAATTTTAGATCTCTTTTTTATTGTGAAGCCCTTTGGTACCTTCAAGGAGTTGTAAAAGTTTAATTCATTCATGATCCTTTTAATAGAATAAACAACATTATTTATGAAATAAAACAATGACCAAACAAAACACTTTTTATTATGTTCAAAGACAAAAATTCAGGAAAAATATTCTGATACAGAAAAAAAGCAATAAATAGTTGATCCTCTCCCATCATAAATTCCGCTAAAACTTTGAGGGCTTCAGACCAAACATGTAGGCGGGCCGGATCAAGCCCACAGGACGTAGTTTGCCCACACCTGCTCTATTCGCTTCATCCTATGCAGTTTGGCTTTAGAGTGATTTACTCCATGGAGACCGCTACCTGCTTTTTCACTGAAAATATCAGGATTTTGCCTGACCGAGGGGGGGGTTGTTGGTGCTCTTTTCCTGGATCTCAAGAAGGCTTTTGATACTGTTAATCACAAAATCTTACTGTCAAAATTTTTTAATTTTAACTTCTCTTCTGATGCACTGCCATTGATTGACTCTTACATCACCATCTGGACAGCAGATCACAACAGAACTCGGAGTGCTGTCAGAGGAGACTGTATCATTCCCTTCAGAAAAGGCATTTTTGGCCAGACTGCTTTTTCCGATAGAGCTGTTATTGAGTGGAACTTCACACCCATAACTATCAGAAATCAAAACACATATTGTATTCAAGACACAGTTAAAGAAATGGCTCATTGAAAATCAGAGCTGTCAACACTGGGTAAACCTCCTCTCGCCGATCCTCGCTACCATCTTGTCTTTCATGTGTGCATATGTTCTTAAATTTGTATGATTTAGGATTGTTTTATCACCAATTTGTTTTTAAGTTAATTGCTATTTGTATTGTTTAATATATGCATGTAATGTTGTGTAAATATGAAATTTTATTTTGATCTTTTAGGGTGATTTTAACATCTACCCAGGGACTGCAGATGAAATATACCCCTTTGGCTAACTCTGGCATATTGACATAAATGTTTATTAATATGCGCTGTCCCTATATTAAATAAAAAAATAAATAAAAAAAGAAATTGCAGAGAATAATATTTAGTGAGCTCCACTGTGTCTGCTGCTCCCAAAGTCCCATTTCTGATCGTTTAGGAACTTCTTCATTTTCTTGGTTGGATGATCTAACCTTCTTACTTTGGCCAGGTAGCTCCGCCACCCTAACCCTAACCCACCTTGAACATAAACTACATGCAGAGGCTCTTTATTCTAAAACAGTAGAGATTTATCAGAATCAGAAATACTTCATTGATCCCACACGTAAGAAATGTGTGCGTTTAAATTTGTTAATTACTGTTAATTACTGTCTTACTGTTAATTAGCTCATGCTGGTTTGCGGCACCTTCCGTCCGTGAAACCAGGGTTCGATTCTGGGCTACTCCCTGTTCCCTTTTCTGCTTCTGTGTGCCAGTCCCAAGCCCAGGCTAATTGAGAGGGTTGCGTCAGGAAGGGCATCTGGCGTAAAACATTGCCAAGCTTACCATGCGACTCGTTCGCTGTGGCGACCCCTGATGGGAAAAGCCGAAAGAGAAAGAAGAAGTAGACTGTCTGTTTAAACACCAGGACTGAGAACCGGAAGCCAACCTTAAAGTGTGGGTGACATGGCCTATTTTAATAAGCCAAAATATAGTAAATAGTCTCTATTTCATGTTGCGATTGTTTTTAATATTTTTCGAAAAAGAATAAATA
>JAUDJI010000106.1:0-18155 GCA_037389245.1 Oryzias sinensis | reverse complement strand
GTTCACTTCCAGCCTGCGCTCTAGCGGCAGATCCAAATCTCTGATTCCTTCGAAAGATGTCTATTATTCATATGCTTCGGATTTTTTTCGACGCTAACTATTGGTATCAATAGAATCAGCGTTTAAAGGGCTTTTTTATTTGACAAAGTTGTGCAAAGCATGGCATCCACACTTTAAGACTTTGTGAAATGACAGACCTGGTTCTGATAAAAAAAAAAAAAAAAAAAAAAACATTTATAACCATCAGATAAGGAAAAACCAGGATTTTAAACTTAAGCAGAATGTTGTTTTCTTTTTACTTCTATACAACAGTGTTCTAATAATTTCCTCAGCAATGACGTCTATCTGGCACTTACTCTTAAATTGGAGAAAACCAGACAGAACTTATTGAAGATAATCAACATTTGAATGAAACCTGACCTGAGAGTCTCCAGTTTACAGTCTGGACTCTCCAGTCCAGCAGACAGCAGCTTTACTCCTGAATCCTGCAGGTTGTTGTGACTGAGGTCCAGAACTCTGATTCTGGAGGACTGAGAGCTGAGAACTGAGGACAGAGCTGCACAGCTTCTCTTTGATAGATTGCAGCGACTCAGTCTGAAGAAAACAAAGACAGATAGCAGTTATTGAATTTTTCATGTTTCCACTCAGATTCATTTGTTCACTGAAGGTGATTTTCCTGAGAGTTCTTACAGAGCTTTGTTGGAGGCTTTGATCACTGGCAGCAGCCTCAGAAGAGCCTCCTCTGAAGGAGAGTATTTCTGCAGGTCAAACTCTTCCAGATCTTCTACTGATGACTGTAAGAAGAAGACCAGAGCAGACCACAGAGCAGGAGACAGATTATGTGTGGAGAGACGTCCTGACTTCAGGAACTGTTGGATCCCCTTCACTAGAGAACCACCTCTCAGTTCATTCAGACAGTGGAACAGGTTGATGCTTTTCTCTGCAGACAGATTCTCACTGATATTTTTCTCAATGAACTGGGCTGTTTTCTGATTGGTCTGTGAGCTACTTCCTGTCTGAGTCAGCAGACCTCGTAGGAGACTCTGATTGGTCTGCAGTGAAAGACCCAGGAGGAAGCGGAGGAACAAGTCCAGGTGTCCGTTTGGACTCTGTAAGGCCTTCTTCACAGCACTCTTGTACAACTGGACTGGACTTCTCTGTTCAGGCTGAGAGATCTGTGATTGTTCTTCCTCCATGAGGTTGAGTCCAGAGGTGATGAAGGTCAGGTGGACATGAAGAGCAGCCAGAAACTCCTGAACACTCAGATGGATGAAGCAGAAGACCTTGTCCTGGTACAGGCCTCTCTCCTCTCTAAAGACCTGTGTGAACACTCCTGAGTACACTGAGGCTGCTCTGATATCGATGCCACACTCTGTCAGGTCGGATTCATAGAAGATCAGGTTTCCTTTCTGCAGCTGCTCAAAAGCCAGTTTTCCCAGAGACTCCATCATCTTCCTGCTCTCTGGACTCCAGTGAGGATCTGTCTCAGCTCCTCCATCATACTTGACCTTCTGGACTTTGGCCTGAACCACCAGGAAGTGGATGTACATCTCAGTCAGGCTCTTGGGCAGCTCTCCTCTTCCTCTGCTCTTCAGCAGATCCTCCAGAACTGTAGCAGTGATCCAGCAGAAGACTGGGATGTGGCACATGATGTGGAGGCTTCTGGATCTCTGGATGTGGGAGATGATCCTGCTGGCCTGCTCTTCATCTCTGAACCTCTTCCTGAAGTACTCCTCCTTCTGTGGATCATTGAACCCTCTGACCTCTGTCACCATGTGAACACACTCAGCAGGGATCTGATTGGCTGCTGCAGGTCGTGTGGTTATCCAGAGGAGAGCAGAGGGAAGCAGGTTCCCCCTGATGAGGTTTGTCAGCAGATCAGCCACTGAGGTGGACTTTCTAGGGTCCTTCAGGATCCGAGTCTTGTGGAAGTCCAGAGGAAGTCGACTCTCATCCAGACCATCAAAGATGAAGAGGACCTGGAAGTCTTCAAAGCTGCAGATTCCTGCTTGTTTGGTTTCAGGGAAGAAGTGATGAACAAGGTCCACCAAGCTGAACTTCTCCTCTTTCAGCACATTCAGCTGTCTGAAAGTGAATGGAAATGTGAAGTGGAGGTTCTGGTGGGCTTTGCCTTCAGCCCAGTCCAGAGTGAACTTCTGTGTTAAGACTGTTTTCCCGATGCCAGCCACTCCCTTAGTCATCACGGTTCTGATTGGTTCTGGTCTTCCAGCTGGGAGTTGGAAGAGCTCTTCTTGTCTGATGCTTGTTTCCGCTCTGTCTACTTTCCTGGATGCTGCTTCAATCTGTCTGACCTCATGTTCTTCATTCAGCTCTCCTCTTCCTCCCTCTGTGATGAAGAGCTCTGTGTAGATCTCATTCAGAAGGGTTGGGTTTCCTGCTTTAGCCATCCCCTCAAACAAACACTGGAACTTCTTCTTCAGACAAGATTGGACTTCATGTCGACAAACTGCAGCAGTCAAACCTGAATGAAGACAACAAACAGTATATCAAGTCTCTGCAGCACTGAATGACGAGGGTTTGAATCCCTGTGGTTCAAGAAAATGCAAGATGGCTGCCGAGGTGCAGACACGCAGTTTGGCAGGTCCTGTTTGTGTGCTTAAAAAGTCATCATAAAGCAAAAAAGACCTCGGATTCTGCTACCAATGTACTTGGTTATTGCCTGTGTGACCTTCTATATTTTGCTAAGTTCTACATGTCTAAGAAAAAGGGACAAAGTAACCCTGTATCCAGCCAAATGCAGTCAACACCTGCTAGTTTCAAGAGTACTGAACTATGGCCATGCCAAGCCACCGGGTAAACCAGAACAGTCCATTTCAAGCAGACCATTTTTGAGTGTTTTTGATCTCGTGCTTAAACTGCTCTTGGCTGGAGATGTTGAACTAAACCTTGGTCCTCAATCTTTGAACACAGATTTTCCAAATTTTCTGGATGCGCCGCAACCACTGCTAACTGGATTACATTTGGGCCTACGACCAACTGGGCTACGTCTACACCAGCCTTGGCTACAGCTACAGTTACCCAGGCCATCATCACCATTGCTAGCTAGGCCTATTTTACAGCCAGCTGGATTTCCACCAAAATTACTGGCTGGGCCTACTTCACAGCTAGCTATATTTCCACTACCATTGCTAGCTGAGTCTACCTCACAGGTAGCTGGATTTCCACCATCAGTGCTTGCTGGACCTACTTCACTGCAAGATGGATTACCACCACAGCTAGCCGAACCACTACAGGCAGCCCAACCATCACCAAATTTACCAGAGACACAGCCAAATGTGTTCACTAGAGGAACATCGATTGGTGAGTGCTGTACATTACACCCCTTACTCACTTCTGATATAAATGTAATGAAGAAAAGTAGAAATCCCGTGTTAAGAAGGGACAGGTCTACAAAGATTGTTCATACCTTAAACCAGGCCAGGACAATTTGGGACCCACAAGCCAAACCAAAAGGGCTGTTGGGTGGACATATAAACATAAGGAGTATGAGATCCAAAGACGAAGAGCTGGAACACCTATTGTGTAACTCAAACATTGAGCTTCTCAGTCTTTCTGAAACATGGTTGACATCTTTTTCTTCAGATGCAGTAATAACTATGCCTGAGTATAATGTTTACAGGAAGGACAGAACACATGGCAGGGGTGGAGGAGTTTTATTGTATGTGTTGACAAATGGTATGACTCGGGATATACCACCTGGAAAGATATGACTGCTTTGTAACTGTACCTGTTATTAGTGACCTGAAGGCGGCGCTGTTATACTCTGTATGTTGGAGCAAGTTTTCTGTTCGGTCCTGTTAATAAAGAGAAGCCGGTGAATGGCTAAAGAGAGACATGGCTGCCCGTCGTAATTTCTTCAGAATTATTCTGCTGCAGGTAGGCAAAAGGTATAAGCCTACACTGAAGAATTAAACCTGCTAACAGGTTATCGGCCCAGAGACCGCAAGGAGCATTCTGAGAGTCTGACAGTGACGACGGACATGTGCTAGTATCGCAAGACGTCTAACGCAAAGCAGGAATTAGCTGGAAGCTATTGCTAGCTTAGCTACGGACATAACATGACAAAAAAAAACAGGATTAAGTGGCCCACATGAGCTCTGGGAAGAAGGATGTTATGCTGCATGCACAGTGCAGGACTGAAGCAGACAATCTTGAATGATTCTGCCGGTCATCTGTCAGTGGATGAACAAGTGCGTGACGACAAAATAAAGACGAAGGCAGAGAGAGTCTCAAAGTGTTAATAGAACACTACATCGGTAAAGGTAGGCCACGGATTGTCTCCTTGTACATAACATTACCCTCACTGAAAAAGCAGACACAGAGACTGTTACGGAGTATGTCATCAGAGCAGAGCAAATCATTACAGCGCTCAAGAGTGCAGGTGAAGCTCCCAGTGAGGGACTGATGACGGCAATGCTTATGAGGGACCTTCCAGAAAAATACAACCCATTCACGCTGATGGTTACACATAGCTCTGCAGACATGAAGCTGGGAGAGTTCAAAGCCAAATTAAGGAACTTTGAGGCCTCTAAAGACATGGACCCCGTAGCGCACATATGTCAAATCAAGGCCCGGGGGCCCTTCTATCCATCTTACCCAAACACAGAGCTGCTAGATTTCGCTTTTGGCATGTCCAAAATGCATTGTCATAAATGCATTGTCTTCCACTGTACATAAGGGAGTGTCAAACATTACAGACCTTCAAAACACAGCTCAAGCAGTGGCTGAAAGCAAGCCAGTCCTGTAGCCACTGACTTTTACCTCTCATAATGTACCACCTTTTTGTGTTCTTATTGTATCTGTGACTCTGTCTTTTGTTTTGTCATGTTTCATGTTTCCTGCCTAGGGACTATGGTTGCATATTAGCATCATTGCTATAATCCAGCATGTTTACGCCTATCATTGTTTGGTAGATGTTTATGAATGTGCACTGTCCCTATAAGCATAAGTAAATAAAATAAATGTGTTCAGACATCAGTAAATCTGAAACCTTCAGAGAAATCCTCTTACTGCTCTGCAGTCCATCAGCCAGCTCCTCCTGCTTCATTCTCCTCAGGAAGTTCACTGTGATCTTCATCAGTGACTCTCTGCTGCTCCTCTGCTCTTCATCTTCAGCCTCCAGCTCCTCCTCTTCCTCCCTGTGACTCAGAAGCTTCTGGATCTTCTTCAGCTCCTTCTTGACAAAAGTGACAATGTTGTCCTCCAGCAGCTGCAACAGAATTCCAGATGAATGAGCCAATCAGAGTGAAGTCATGGAGCCAAACATCAGCTCCATGTTGGACACTCTGACAGTCCACTGGTGTCCAAAGTGCAGCATGGAGACGACTGTGGACAGAATGATGGAAAGTAGTTGTTGTTCATGTACAGACCAGAAAGATGGAGTCCAGCTGTGTTTGATGCTGCTGGACAGACGGACCACTGGGAGTCTCTGAGCTCTGCTGGTCCAGTCTGTGGACAATCAGCAACAATCAGATCCTACTGGACCCACTGGTGTCCTGCAGACACTCAGTAGAATCTACTAGATCTATTCTGTGTTTGTGGAGAAGCTCCAACACTCACTGCTGCACACATGAAGATAGAAATGTCTGTAAGAAAGAACATTTACATACAGCTCACCTCTCTGGACCAGAAGATGATTTAAATTTGATGAGACCATCCTTTGACCGGTCACTCCTGAAGGAAACACAGCTGGGTTCAGATCCAGATCCAGTTCTGAGTCTCTGATGGATACTGATAGAAAAACATTTGTTTAGTTAGAAGTGAGTTTCTTTCATGATGCTGTTGTTTCCAGAACAGCAATGATTCCAACATTCATTCTGACTCACAGATGAATCAGAGTTACAGAAAACTGGATTATTGATTCTCATTTTGGCCAGAAGAAAATCAAGAATTTCATGTTTGAGTTTGTTGATGAGAAACAAAGAAAAAGTTATTATTTTAATGGTGACCAACCATTATCATCATTATATTTTCTGTGCTTCATTATAAGCTTATTTTTTTAAAATACTTTCATTAAAATATTTTTGACTGAAACTGTTTTATGCTCTTATTCAAACATTTGTTGAAATCAGAAAAACTTTAAAATATTCATTTCTGTTGAGAGTTACTCCAACATTTCTGCTCTCATAGACTCTCAGATCTTCTTCAGATTCAGATTCTGTTTGGGGTTCTCAGTTGTCGCTATTTTCATCAAATTATTCTGAGGGTTCCTGAGCTCCAGAGGACACTTGGACTTGCTCTAATTTTAGTCTTTGAAACCATTTTAGAGCAGAAGAACAGAAATCACAGAAAGTGGGAGGTGCCAACAGTTCAGTCAGAAATTCTTCAAACTCTTTAAATTTCTGCAGTGCAGTGAAAATTCCTCATTGACCTTCAGACTTTGAGCTTTGGTTGATGAGTGAGCCTCACATCTGGAATGATGTAAAAAAAATCCCAGAGAACCAGTTTCATTTGGAATAAATTCTGAAGGACTGAAGGACTTTAAACCATCAGAGAATAATGACATCATGTCTGACATTTTTAAAGGCTGTTTGGAGCTAAAGTTACTGTTTGGTTTCTCTCCAACAATCAAATCCCATCTAAACTGTGAAAAAAATTCATCAACAGATCTCTGTTCACTAGAAACTGTTTCTTACTGTGAGTCTGAAGGTCCTGGTTCAGTTCTGAAGGCTGGAGGATTCCCTTTGGGCCGGTCACTCTTCATGGATCCACAGCTGGAGGCTGCAGACTGGACTCTCTGTGTGACCTGTTGACCTCTGCAAACACCAAAGCATCAGAGTGTTGGAGGATCTGCTTCTTCATGAACAGCTGATGGACTTTGACATGAACACAGACTGAGCTGTTTAGTCTGGAATAACATGACATGTTTGGATCAACAGTTTCCAGCTTTCAGCATTTTCTGTCAGTCAATCCAGACTTTTTTCTAGAAAAGCTGATTCCAATTCTCCATGTAGAAATGGAGAAATTCTGAGAGCAGAAAGTCCAACTAGAACAATGTGATGTTTGGAAAGCCTGAAAATCTGAATCCTAGGAGTCTGCAGTGATTCTTCTCATTAGACTGGAGCTGCTGTCAGTCAGAGTCAGCAGTCAACATGTTTTCTTCTCCAACATCTCTGATGTCTCTCAGAGACTCTCAGAAGACTCAACTGAAAAGATCTCATCACACACATGATGCTCCGAGTCTGATCAGAGAGATCCAGAACTGAACCAGACCTCAAGTCCTTCATCTGAAAACTGTTGATCATCTGAACTAGAATCCAGCCTCCAAAAACTCTGACAGACACTCACTGATCCACTCCTGGATGGATGTCCTGGAAGTCTGGATTTCTACCCTTTGACTTGTCACTCCTGAAGGATTCACAGCTGGATCCAGATCCAGATCCAGGTCCAGATTCAGGTCCAGGTTCAGGTCCAGGTTGGTTCCTGTGAAGAATGAAGGTTGCTGGTGTGAGTCCTGAGCCCTGACATGGAGAAGATCATGGACAGTTGGAGATCTTCATCTCACCTCTGAGCTTTGCTCTGGTTGTTATGGTTACCATCTCTCCTTCTTTTGGGGGGAGGGGCTCCCTCCTGTGGCTCCTCCCACTGATCCATGCTGCTGGATTCACTGGATCCACATCAGCTCACACACACCTTCCTCCTTCACCTGCAGAGGAAACCCTCCTCATCATCAGCTCTGATCCTCCTTTACCAACAGATCAGCTGCTCCTCCACTGATTGGCTCTTCTCTTGTGTTTCCTCTCAGGTTCAGGTGAATGCAGTCAGACAGCAGTGGGAGGCAGAGGAAGCTGCCATCAGCTGCTGCACTTCTGCTCTCCCTCCACCAGGTGGAGACATGGAGCTGCAGCAGCAACATTTCCATTCAGTCACTTTGACACAGAAACAACAAACTTCCTGTTTCTACACTTCAGGAAACATGAAGCATCAAGAAAAACAGACAGAGATCAAAGAATGAGGAGAAAAGAAAGAAAGACATGAATTCTTCCTCTGAGATGCAGAGACAAGCAGAGAGTTCCAGACTGAGCTGCTCTGGATTCAGTAATTTGATGAAGACCTCTGGATCACTGAAGAAGATGCTCAGATCAGACCTGAGAAGAACCTCCAAACAGAAAGAAACTGAGCAGCAAAAATTTGAGATTTCCTGAACTAAAGACAGAGAACAGGTTCAAGAAGAAACCTGACACCACCTGACAGCAGCTGAGAGGAGGGGCGGAGCTTCAAGCTGATTGACAGGTGGTTGATCTCACTGACTGAAAAAGGTGAGGTCATGTGACCTTCTGCTTTGTAAGGAAACCCTTTGAAGGTGATTTGATTCAAACTACAGAACAGGGGCCTGTTTCAGAAAGGAGGTTCAACCAACTCTGAGGTTGAACTTGAACTCTGAGTTGGTCAATCGGGAGATTAACAACTCTGAGTTTTCTGTTTCAGAGAAGCTGATCCGAGTTAGATCAATCAACTCTGAGTGGACTGATTCGGAGGTGAGCGTGCGCTCCGCGTCTATAAGAAGCCATTATCAATGGAGCACAGATATCACGAGTCACCATGGCAACCGTGAAAAAAAGAGGTCTGCGTATTTTTCTCCAGCTGAACTTGACGTGCTGCTGCAGAGTTACAGTGAATATGAGCAGATATTCCAGAAGAAAAGCAACACCGCTGCATCTGCAAAACAGAGACAGTTAGCGTGGAAAACATAGCTGCTCAAGTTAATGCCTAAGTTTGCATTTAAATCATTGTTATAAAATATTGGCTGTAATAACTTTTTAAATAGCGTAAGGAGTGAAATAAAAAATGGGGATATTAAGGTGTCCTTTTGAAGTGTTATTCCTGGTGTAAATGCATGAAATGCTGCATAGTGTACAGAACCAATCTGGGGGAAAATGCATTTAACGTCGGTAATGTTTAGAGGACTTTTTTGTTAACCTTCCCCTCTAGCAAACGTTGGTCAGTTTAATATTAATACATGCAATTGTGTTTTTAAAAGTGACCTTTTGTCTACTGTTGAACCTTTCGCTGCGCGAAGACTTCTCCTTTCTTTTCTCTCGTCTTTCCGACCGTGGTCAGAAGCGCAGGGGAGATTTCCTTCAGGGCCGAAGGGAATTCTCCTTCGGGGTTCACTTCCCGTTGGAAACCCTCAACCTCCAGAGCGGATTAAGAATGACTCCAAAACAGTTATTCTGAGAATGACACCTTCTCTTTATTTAACTAAGTGCTCCGTCCTCCAAACAATATATTCCACGCACACACCTCCGCTCTGTCCCCCCCCCCCCCATCTGCACCTGCAATCGCCCCTCCCCTTGTCTCTCGTGGATCGCACCCCGCTCAGCACACACACACTGCAACACTACCCTTGTATTGATCAAGTGGTATAGGTTTATATGGGATTAAGAAAGTAAGCAGTTCTAGCAAATTGTGTTTCCAAAAAGTAATTGTTACATTAATCTAATTCAATGTCCCTGATTTCATTTTCATGTAGATGCAATCCTGCAGGAATTAAAAGAACATGGCAGCAGCTAAAAATGAAGTATAAAAACATAATTCAATCAGGTCAAATGTGAGCATGTCATGGATGTAGGCTTTGTCGACAATATTTGACATATGAAACATCTACATAGCAATATCTAATGTTGTTTTCATTGTATATATGTAATTGACTGCAACGAAAAACGGTAACGCTCAAACAAAAACGTATGGGGATATGACAAAAAATCGAGTCTTCTCAAAATCCTCGCACGACGTAAATATAATTCTCTACGAATTAATGCAGCCTCCTCGTCTATTGGGTCCTCCAAAAAAGGACAAGCCATTCTTGTCACTTAGACCGTGTGACGGAAATGTGGGCAATGAAGGTTGAAGCGAAATATACCGCTTTGTCTTTAAAAAGGGGAGGGGACCGGCAGAAACTTTGAGTTTGGAGAATAAAACCTGCTCCCGACCAGGTTAGGTTCACAGCATAAGTAACCATGGACACTGACTCCGAGTAGAAGTTAGCTCTCTTTCAGAAACGGGTTTGACTTACTCTGCTTTCTCTGGTTTAACAAACCTCCCATTCTGAAACGGAAAACCCAGGGTTTCCTTGATTACAGGGTTAATGCACTCAGAGTTTACACTTAACCTCCTTTCTGAAACAGGCCCCAGATGATGAAGAAATGCTGTTTGTGGAAGAACCAATCAGAGAGGAGCTCCCAGCTGTGTTCCATCAGAATCCTGGCAGAAGTTCAGAAATGAAGGAGATGTCAGTACTGAGAGGATTGGAAACATGCAGTTGTTCAGCACTGAGGACCTGAGAGCCTCCCAACCTTCTTCAGCAGAGATCAGAGCACTGAGGACTTTCCACAGCCTCTCTGGAATGTCATTAGAATGTGAGCTGAGAGGAAGGCTGGAGCAGAGTCACCAACTGTTTGGAAGAACTAGCAGAACTAAGAGTTTGGCCTTCAGGGCAGATCTGACAGCTGCATTCTGCTCTGTTTCTGTCAGAAAGGTGACCTGGGGGGTATTCCAGGAAGCATGTTTAAACTAGCTTGACTTTAAGCCTGAACTCTGGCTTAAATCCGCCTGAACTTGCTTACTCTGGGTATGTCGGTTCCAAAAGACCGGATATGAGTTGGCGTAATTACGCTCGACTTGGTAACCCTGGGTTAATGCACGTACACAGCAGGTGCATAAAGACATTCTCAATAGATCGCCGATTTCCGGAGTCACCATGGAAACGCGTGGAGAACCAAAGAGAACGCAATACTTTAGTGAGTTGGAGTCTGAGATTTTAATGACGGCGTATGAAGATTATACGTCCATCAAAAAAGTAATATGGCTGCATCATCAAAAGAAAGAGTTTCTGCTTGTAGTAGAAGAACAGACAAAGTAAACGCACGAGTTTCTGATCTTATTTCCATTTTCCTTGTGACGCATACATATATATGACTTGTCCAATTTTGCCACCTTAAATGAAATACTTCTATTGGTAACAAATAATTGGGTTAAATTTAATCAACCTAATTTCTTACGTCTATAAAACTCAATAATTGTTTATACAACTCAAATGTATGTATTTATCAAACCAAATGTCATATTACTCCAATTCAATTAATATTTTTTCCATCTTAATTAATTATATTTCTTGATCTCTCATATGTCTAAGTATGAGCCGGCAGATATACTCATTTTTATAACAATAAAAAGGACGGGGAAAAAAATGCACATTACGCACAAATTCATTAAAGAATTCTCCATCTTTGTCATGACAGTACAGGTCGGGAGGGGTGCTATATAAACTCATCATCCTCTCCTTTACTCTCACTCATGGTGCAGAGACATAAGCATAGTAGGACAAAATAACTCAGCAAAACAAGGCAAAACACAGTAAAACAGCTAAACAACTAAAAAATTTGGTCAAAAACCCACACTTAAATCATAATCCGTCCAGACTGGCAAAGCATATGGTATCCCACAATCCCTTGCTATGCCGATCTAACAGCAGCACCAAAGTTACACCTACTTAATTGAATTAACTTGAATGAAAGTAAAATAACTGTCTGATAACTACGTGTTATTTTTAACCTGACTCAACAAAAAAATAATTTATCTTAACTGAAGCAAATAACTAAGTTAGATCAAAGTAAAAAAGTTGAATTTTCCAACATCCATATGTGGTCTTATCACCCTCTCACTGTGGAAAAAGTATTATCTGAGCTTCTTCATCCACTAAATCATCTTCAAATGGACACGCCATGCTGCTTCACCTCTCTGTAAACAAACTAACCTTCAACTAAACCTGCTCCCGACCAGGTTATGTTCAGAGCATGAGTTGCTACGGCAACTTGACATACCCTGAAACACACCTCCATTTCTGGGGGGTATTCCAGAAAGCAGGTTATGCTAGCTCCCACGATAAGTTTGAGGCTAAGGAAGTTGATAACCTCAGCTTTCGGTTCCAGAAACGGAGGTATGTTTCAGGGTAGGTCAAGTTACCATGGCAACTCATGCTCTGAACATAACCTGGTCCGGAGCAGGTTTAGTTGAAGCTTAGTTTGTTTACAGAGAGGTGAAGCAGCATGGCGTGTTCATTTGAAGATGATTTAGTGGATGAAGAAGCTCAGATAATACTTTTTTCACCGTGAGAGGGTGATAAGACCACATATGGATGTTGGAAAGATAAACTTTTTACTTTGATCTAACTTAATTATTTGCTTCAGTTAAGAAAAAAATCATTTTTTTGTTAGGTCACCCTAAAAATAACACGTAGTTTTCAGACAATTATTTTCCTTTCGTTCAAATTAATTCAATTAAGTAGGTGTAACTTTGGCGCTGCTGTTAGATCGGCACCGCAAGGGATTCTGGGATATCATTCCCTTTGCCTGTCTGGACGGATTTGGGTTTAAGTGTGGGTTTTTTTTTTAAATGTGTTTAGTTGTATAGTTGTTTTACTGTGTTTCACCGTGTTTTGCCGAGCTATTTTGTCCTACTATGCTTACGTCTCTGTACCATGAGTGAGAGTAAAGGAAAGGATGATGAGTTTATATAGCACCCCTACCACTTTGGGCCATAATGACATTGATGGAAAATGCTTAAATGAGTTTTTGCTCTCCGTGCATTTTTCCCCCCGTTCTTTTTATTGTTATAAAATGAGCATATCTGCCGGCTCAAACTTAGACATATGAGAGTTCAAGAAATATAAGTAATTTAGATGGAAAAAAGATTAATGGAGTAATGTGACATTTAGTTAGATAAATACGTAAATTTGAGTTGTATTGAGTTTGAATAAATGTAACTAAATTATTTTTCAGCCGTGTAACTTTTTTGATGGACTTATAATTTCTATCCGCCGTCATTAAAATCTCAGACTCCGTCTCACTTCCGTCTCAAGTGTCGCGCTTTCTTTTTTTTTTCTCCACGCGTTTCCATGGTGACTCCAGAAATCGGCAACCTATTGAGAATGTCTTTATGTGCCGTGCGTTAACCCAGGGTTACCAAGTCGAGCATAATTACGCCAACTCATATCCGGTCTTTTGGAACCGACATACCCAGAGTAAGCAAGTTCAGGCGGATTTCAGCCAGAGTTCAGGCTTAAAGTCAGGCTAGTTTAAACATGCTTCCTGGAATACCCCCCTGGAACCGAAAACTGAGGTTATCAACTTCCTTAGCCTCAAACTTACCGTGGGATCTACCATAACCTGCTTCCTGGAATACCCCCCTGCAGTGACCTTTAGCTGCTGCTTTCTGGAAGAAGACAAGCTTCAGTCTGAGCTCTTCCTCTGCTGCTCCTCTTCCTCACAGACACGTCACGGCCTTCATCATGAGTGGAGAAGACAACAGAAACACAAAGACTCACCGTGAAGAAGAAGAAAGTCCTGCTCTGTCTGCTCTGACACGAGGAAAACTCTCAACTTCCTCATTTCCTGATTCAGGAACACCTGAGCAGAGCTCCGCCCCCTTCTGGGTGTGTGTTTGTGTTAGGCTCCTCCCAGAAACCTGAAAGAGTTTCTGATTTACTTACCAGGAAATGAAAACTTCAAGGCCAAACATGAAACATAAAGAGACTTTCTCCACGGTTAAAGTCTCCCCAGGACAACATGGACGTCATCATTTATTCTAAAACATAGATGTCAACTTTCTGAATCTGGATCATTCTGAAAGAGCTTGTGGTTCACCTGAGGGAAAATCACAGCAGGTCTAAAAAAAACAAATACAAAAATATTCATGTACTGAAATGTTGTAGTTCACTGAGTGAAAGTGGACAAAAAAAGTTCAGAATCACAAAAAGACTTTAGTTTTTGTTGTTAACTCTGTGAAAATTGTCTAAAAAGGAGCCCAAACCATGTTCTCTCCTCCTCCATGTTTAACAGTTGGTATCAGTCGTTGTGTTATATGATGTTTTTTTTTTCTAAATATGGTGCTGAGCCTGAACGTTCTACTTTTACCCTGAAACTTGTCAGTTTTTATGCAAATGTACCACAGCTGCTCATTTGTTTTTAGAACAGCAGCAGCATCACTGAACATTGAGTCTCTATGGTTGGACTATTTTTAGAACGAGGAAGCTGAAATGAAGAAGACAGAACCGTCAAAGTCTACATTTTATAGTCTACATGTCAGCTGTGTTTCTGCATTTCCTCCATACATTCATAAAGAGGTGATGGAAAAAGGTTACAAAAAAATCCAGTTCCTGCTGCTGTTTGGTTGACTTTCTTCAGCATTGAAACACTTCTCTTCTTAGTTTCTAGAGCAGAAAACTGCTCCGTCTGACCTATGACCTCCAAAAACATCAATTAAGAGAGAGAGGTGAAACTCCCTGAAAACATCATAAATTCTAACTTTGTTGCTGTTAAATGTTGAACAGGGGGGTATTCCAGAAAGCAGGTTATGCTAGCTCCCACGGTAAGTTTGAGGCTAAGGAAGTTGATAACCTCAGCTTTCGGTTCCAGAAATGGAGGTATGTTTCGGGGTAGGTCAAGTTGCCATGGCAACTCATGCTCTGAACATAACCTGGTCTGGAGCAGGTTTAGTTGAAGGTTAGTTTGTTTACAGAGAGGTGAAGCAGCATGGCGTGTCCATTTGAAGATGATTTAGTGGATGAAGAAGCTCAGATAATACTTTTTCCACCGTGAAAGGGTGATAAGACCACATATGGATGTTGGAAAGATAAACTTTTTACTTTGATCTAACATAGTTATTTGCTTCAGTTAAGATAAATCATTTGTTTGTTAAGTCAGTTTAAAAATAACACGTAGTTAACAGACAATTATTTTACTTTGATTCAAATTAATTCAATAAGTAGGTGTAACTTTGGTCCTGCTGTTAGATCGGCATCGCAAAGGATTGTGGGATACCATTTCCTTTGCCTGTCTGGACGGATTTGGGTTTAATTGTGGCTTTTTGACCAAATGTGTTTAGTTGTTTAGCTGTTTTACTGTGTTTTGTCGAGTTATTTTGTCCTGCTTTGCTCAAGTCTCTGCACCATGAGTGAGAGTGAAGGATAGGATGATGAGTTTATATAGCACCCCTACAGGTTACCTCTGAAATGAAAATGACTGAAAACTTTATAATGAAATTGTGAATAATGTGCATTCTTTTCCGGTCCTTTTTATTGTTATAAAAATGAGCATATCTGCCGGCTCATACTTAGACATATGAGAGATCAAGAAATATCAAAGGTCAAAGGTCAAAGTTGGCTTTATTGTCAAATGTACTGCATCCATAAAGACATACAGCACAGATGAAATTACTTTCCTCTCACCCCACAGTGCAAGCAGCATATAAAAAATAAATAAATAAACGACTTAAAAAATAGATAAAAAGACAGCAATAATAAGAATAACAGTAGTCTAAACAGTGCAGAGAGCAATGAGATGGTTAAGTGGCAGTTTAAAGTGACAACAGTGCTGAGAACAGTAAGTGGATGAGTCAGTGATGGCAGTCTTTGGTGAAAGTGGTGATCTGAACTGTTGTGAAAGTTTTCAGTGTGGGCTTGTAGGACGGAGTGGAGGGGCCAGAGGGGGGAGGGCAGTGAGGGAGTTGAGTGTCTTTATTGCCTGATGGAGAAAACTGTCTTTTAGTCTGCTGGTTCTGGCCTGCAGACTTTGCAGCCTCCTCCCTGATGGCAGCAGGTTGAATTGTCTCTGGGATGGGTGTGAGGGGTCCCCTGCAATCCTGATGGCTTTGCGGGTGAGGCGGGAGCGGTAAATGTCCGAGAGGCCAGTAAGAGGGACACCAACGATCTTCTCAGCTGTTCTCACAATGTGCTGCAGAGTTTTGCGGCAGGACGTGTTGCAGGCTCCGTACCATACGGTGATGCAGCTGGTCAAGATGCTCTCCATGGCCCCCCCTGTAGAAGGTCTGCATGATAGGGGGAGGAGCTCTTGCCCTCTTCAGTTTGCGGAGGAAGTACAGGCGTTGTTGGGCTTTCTTGGCGAGTGATGCAGTGTTGTGGTTCCAAGACAGGTCGTCGGAGATGTGCCCCCCCAGGAACTTGGTGCAGCTCACCCTTTCCACAGCAGCACCATTGACGATCAGTGGAGCGTGCTGGGTGGGAGTTCTCCTGAAGTCCACAACCATCTCCTTTGTCTTCTCCACATTCAGGTGGAGATTATTGTCTTTGCACCACAGAGCAGCCTGTTCACCTCCCTCCTGTAGGGGGTCTCATCGTTGTTGTTGATGAGACCCACCACTGTTGTGTCATCCGCAAACTTGATGAAGAGGTTGGAGCTTGATGTTGGGGTGCAGTCGTGGGTCAGCAGAGTGAAGAGAAGGGGGCTCAGCACACATCCTTGGGGGACCCCTGTGTTAATTGTAATGGTGCTGGAGGTGTTGTTGCCGACACGAACTGCCTGTGGTCTCCCTGTCAGAAAGTCCAGAAGCCAGTTACACAGGGAGGTGTTGAGTCCTAGCTGGTCTAGCTTGTGGATGAGCTGCTGGGGGATGACAGTATTGAAGGCGGAGCTGAAGTCAATGAACAGCATTCTGACATGAGAGTCTTTTGTTTCCAGGTGAGTGAGGGCTGAGTGGAGGGCTGTTGAGATGGCATCATCGGTCGAACGGTTTGACCGATATGCAAACTCGTAGGGGCCAGAGTGGGGGGGAGGGTAGACTTGATGTGCTGCATGACCAGCCGCTCAAAGCACTTCATGAGAATGGGGGTGAGAGCGATCGGGCGGTAGTCATTGTAGCAGGAGGGAGAGGACTTCTTTGGGACCGGGATGATGGTGGTGGCTTTTATTGAACTGTTTCCTGTGACGTCATTTCCGGGTGAGCTATTCCCAGTGCTAGTGCTAGTGCTAGTCGTGTGTGACTGCTGTCCTCTTGTTTGGCATTAGCCTGACTACTATTGCTTACTCTAAGGGTTATCTGGGTTAATATTCACATCTAGTACCTTTTATTAGCGAATTCACCACTGTTAAACCGCTTGCTGTTCACTTTCTCATTTTGCTAAATAGACCACTTCTCTTTACCTAAACACCGCTAGCCTTAGCTTAGAACCTAGCATGGCCACCACTCTTTCTGCCTCTCCTCCTTTCTCCTGCCCCATGTGCCATATGTTTAGTGATGACCCTGCCTCCTTTAGTGAAGATAGCGGTAGGTGTGTTAAGTGTAGTCTTGTGTTAGACTTGGAGGCCAGGCTGGAGCAGTTAGAAGCGCGGCTCCGCACAGTGGAAGCTAAGCCGGCTAGCCAGGTCGTTACTCGTAGCGCGGGCCGCGCTACCAGGGCTAACCCAGTTAGCACCCCAGCGCCCTCCCAACAGCCGGGAGACAGTCAGGGGTTTGTACCGGTTGGGAGGAAACATAGTGCTAAACGCAAAGACTTAGAGCACCCGAGACTCCACGTTAGTAATAGGTTCTCCCCCTCAGCGACACACCCGCTGAACACTCAACTCTGGTTATAGGCTCTTCTGAAGTTAGAAACGTGGAGCTCCCAGCGGCTACAGTCAGGTGTTATCCGGGGGCCAGAGTTGGTGACATCGAGGGGAACCTTAGGATGTTAGCTCAGAGTAAGTCCAGGTTCCGTCGAGTCGTGATTCACGCAGGCGGTAATGATGCCCGACGGAGACAATCAGAGGTGGTTAAGTTAAACGTAACTTCGGTGTGTAAACTGGCTAAGACGATGTCCGACACTGTAATTTTCTCTGGTCCCCTGCCGAACTTAGTCAGTGATGAAATGTACAGCCGCTTTTCATCATTTAACCGCTGGCTTTCTAGATGGTGCCCAGAAAACGGTGTTGGTTTTGTGGATAACTGGAGTGCGTTTTGGGGGAAGCCCGGTCTCATGCGGAGAGATGGCGTCCATCCCACTCGGGACGGTGCCGCTCTTCTTTCTAGAAACATTTCTGCTAGCCTTAGTCGGTTAACCTGACAATCCAGAGACGAGACCCGGGCGCAGAGCAGCAGTGTAAAACGCTCCTCTGAGCCTCCCTTAGGGTTAGTGCCGGTGCAAAACCCATGCAGGGAAAGTCAAGCAGGTTCAAGCGTTAGCTTATGTGCTGAAAGACAAATGAAAGGAGCGCGTCTTAGAAACCTTAAAGTGACAGACGGCAGTTCTCACAAGCAGAATTATGATGTAATTAAATGCGGTTTATTAAACATTCGATCCATTTCCTCCAAGTTCCTCTTAGTCAATGAGTTAATCATTGATAACAACCTTAGTCTTTTAG
>JAUDJI010000105.1:0-34389 GCA_037389245.1 Oryzias sinensis | reverse complement strand
ATCTCTTTTTCTTCAACCCCCCCGACACACACATTTTCCCCCTCTCCCTCCCCTTTAATAAAAAGAATCATGTATATATTTTTAAAACACAAACAAAATGTTACAAATAAAAAAAAAAAAAAAAAAAACCAAAAAACTGAAAAGTTTTATACAAATTTACACCCTGGCTTTCCTAAGATTCATAACACCTTTTTGTAATAGGAAAAGCTGTCCAACACAAGGCCTTCAGCTCCCATCTGTTTTCTCAGTTTTTGGACAGAACAAGTAAAAAAAAGAAAAAAGAAAAACTTTGTTGTTCACAGAAGTTTATAAAAACTCTTATTGCTTGACTTTTTTTTGCCTAAATGAAGCTGCTCCACACCTGCAGACTGCTTCTTCTGTCCCCAGGATGCAGAGTTATTCAGAAAGCATATAGTCCCAGAAAAAGACCAGACTCCTGAGCACTCGTTCATTCAGCACATGTCCACAAAACTTCATTAAACTGCCAGGGAATGATTCATTTCACAGGAAATTAGGAGGAACCATAGCAGGGTTTCCAAAACCTAGATGTTGGGTGCCCTCTGCTGGAGCGGATCCTCTCCTGAATCCAATAAAAAGGAAAAAAAAAATAGAAAAAACCCAGCTGTGCTGATTCTGTATCAGTCAGACAGTGAGAGGACAGCTGCTCCCAATTAAAATCAGGGGCCTGAAAGGAGGGAGAGGAGCTGCCCTCACTTACAACTAAAACTGGCTTAAAGAAAAAAGAGAGAACTCAATTGTTAGCATTTCCAGGAGGGAAATGCTGCATCTGGATCCAGCCGTCTGCCTGTTCTTATGACACTCAGCATGCTGTCTGTGTATGTTGTTTTGGCTTCTTATGCTTTCGCATAGTGTGACAGCGTTCTTCTTAGTAGTGGATAAATAAATCACTCTAAAATAAGATGACCGAGCCAGCAGACTCCAAATTTCAAACAATGGGATTTTATTGATCCCAAAACAATAATGTAACGGAATGTGAAATTAAAATATGTAGGGCCCGAGCAGATCTCCACTCTACGTAGTTTGTCCAAGTGGGGTTACCGTAGTGTGACGTTACCTTCAGTCAATAGGACCCCAAACGGTAGTTCCAGGCTGAACGGTTATGGTACCTACTCCGGCGCGTGACGTCTCTGGCAAAGCGCGGGCCTGCTGCACTTTTCTCCTGAGGACTCTTATAGTTCTCTTCTAATGAGGAGCAGGTGTTGTGGGTCGCGAGGTGTGTTTCAAGGGGCGTGTCCATAGCATTCAAAAACAGGTACCACAAGCATGCAAAACATGCAGAAAAGAATGAACACACCAAAACATGCAATCCCCCACATGCTCACATTTAATATTTTAAATTGCTTGAAATTATGATTCATTCGAGTAAATGCTCTCAATGAGGGAACAGCTTGTCTCGTTTTCCTTCTTTCTTCTTTCAGGAGAGTAACAAAAGCAGATGTGCTCTACCTTTGAAAACCAGTTTTTTTTTTATTTCACAAGGTGCAGATATTAGTTGTTGCAAGGGTAATTTGGGCAACAGTGCTGTCACTGCAGGTGTGTCTAGCCAACTAAAATATACTATGGCAGTTTTTTTGGAAAGTTATCAGTAATGTGGTTCTCAGCCCCCACCCCTAGTTTGTAGTTGAAAATTAATTTAGGAGATCCAAAATGTGGATTTTGACAAATGTATATGTTTTTGTTTCTTGTCTCTTTTCACCTGTCAGTTACAGTTCTGAGTAAACTAATTAAAACATTTGTATCATCTTAAATACCAGTAAAGTTTGAATTTCAAAGTTTGGGTTTTTGTCTTTTGTTTTCTTACTGTTTTAGATATTTAACATTGTTTTACTGACTATTTTTATACCAACACTGAAGACCAGCTGTTTTTACACAATCCTTTCAGTTACTGTATTTTTCAGATCATAAGTTGGTTGCAGATGCCCTACCCCACCCTGACTGACATCCAGTGCGCACGCCGCCTCATTGGGGTTGTAAAAAGGGCCAAAAGCAGACTTGTTCGACCTGTTGCCCTCTGGGATGCCAACAATCAGAGGTATCAGAACTAAAACAAACACTCAAAAATAGCTTCTTTCCCAAGGCAATAATCATACTCAACTCCAAAATGCTCAGATAAAATTTGCCACAGCACATGCCAATGTATATGACTGTATATGTGTATATGTATAACTGCTTATTTAAGTGTTTAACCACTGTAAACTTGTCAACACTTTCCCACCTCCATGCTCTTTTTGCACATCTGACATGTTTATACATATTACTCTGAACACTTTTTGTATTTCCTTGTACACATTAACATGTTTTATTTTATATTATACTTTGCTAGATTTCTTTTTGCACTGGAATGGTGAATACTCTAATTTCATTGTCCAGCTGGACAGTGACAATAAAGGCATATCTATCCATTTACCTATAAGCCAAACAGCGCTTACTAAAGAAGAAAAAATCTGATAAAAGGTCGCACTTTAGGGAGAAAGGTGCAACGTTTCTGAACATTTCTGACAAGCCTGGCGTTATGCTGTGCTCACATAGAACCCGGTTCAAATTTGTCGTTCGATTCTTGTCAAAAATATGCTCATAAAATAGAGACACACATAGAGTACCTTCTAGTCGTTGTTAGTGGAAAATAGACAAATATGTGAGCCTATTCTTTTTTTTTTAATCACAAAAACTATGCAAAAAACTCTGTACCCGCGAAAAACAAGTTACTCCTTGAAGTTCCACAGCAATAACATGTAGTTGAAAAATGTTTTGTTTTACAGTCCGACAGTTTACTTTTGTTTTCATTTGAAAATATATTTTAAAGAAGGTTAAATCTTACTTAATTTAACAGTAAGCTGCATTTCCACATTCCAAACTCGACTCATCAAATATTGTGTGTGTTCAGAGTTTAGTACAGTGTACTTTGTGGTTCTGAAAGGGAGACCAGAGTCATTCTTTGAAACTCTTCTAAGTAAGCTAACCTCGTCGTGTATGGGTGTATGAGAAAGAACCATGGCAAAAAATGCTTTCACTGAACAAGCCAACTACCTGAGCAGAATGGCCCGAAGTATGGGAGAAAATGAACTAAAAGAAGGGTTAAAAGACTCACAAAGGAGGCAAGAAATTTAAGTTAAGCAAATGATGATTACAGAGCTGGTCTACTTGCAGAGTCGGAGTGGCAAAGACACAGAAGAAGTGGAACTTTATATGCAACAAGATGAAGATTTAGAAAATACAATAAATGAATGTAATTCAAGGTTTGACAGTGGGAAAAGTGTAGTTCAACTAAACCTCTGGTCAAGATATGGTTTTGAGGAAATGATTGTTGCTGTTCAAGAAGCTGAAAAAGCAGGTGATGATGTTGCTGCCATCCCTGTTCCTTCTGTGAACAAAGCTGGATATGAAGCACGGTTGACAGTTGTACAGACACTTGTCCAAGATTCAGTTCAGAGTCTAGCATCTTGGGAGCTGTGGATACCAATAGCAGAAAAAGGGGATTTTGAAGCCAGAGGTAAAAGGTTAAAAACTATAATCAATGGTCTTTAAGCAAGAAAGTCTGAGTTCATCATGGCTGCCTTTACACTGCAAGGTTCAAGTGACCCAATTCCGATTTTTTCCTCTCACGTGGCACAGATCGGATATGATCGGTGAACGTGTAAGCAGGACAAAAGCGCATGGATTCCGTTTTTCTCAGATCGGATACAGGCCTCTCTCATATGTGGAAATAAATCGGAAACAAATCAGATACGTGCATCTGCGTGTGCCATGTAAGCAGACAAATCGGATATTCCCCAGTAAATGCCAGTCGTACGTCAGTGACGGCAACTCAGGACACACAAAACTGAGATCACATGACTTATTAAGGTGCTTTTTGTGCACTGATTTTGCTGTCAGCTGTTACCTTTCAGCCTCAGGCTTCAGACCGTAGTTGGAAACCGCTGTTATGTCCGGTCCGGACGCAAACGGTAACTAATGAAGCGGGACACCGTTGCTATGGAACAGGCTAGAAGCCGTTTATTTCTTTGGGGGCGTGTATGATGGTGACCATGTGTGTGTGTGAGCGCGCGCACGCGTGCTTGCATGTGTGTTTGTAAGGACAGAGCCTCCCCTCTCTCCTGTGAGCGCGGGGGTGTGAGCGCGGAGCGGGGGACTGTCGGAGAACCGTAAATTAAAAATAAGGTGTCTCCCCCAAAAGTTTTGGAGTTTTTCTTAGCCCACTCTGGAGGCTGAGGGTTCAGAACAGAAAAGTGAACCCCGAGGAAATCTCCTGTGTGTTTCTGACAACGGTTGGAAAAGAGAAGTCATCGCGCAGGAAAGGTTCAACACTTGGATCAAACTGTTAGTACAGCACGTCTGCAAACACTTCCTCATTCAAAACTCAGAGAAAGCACATAAGACGGCCGACCAGGCCAGCCCTCATTTTTACTCCCCCATGCGTCCCGTCAGGAGCGCCCAAGGTAACGCCTCCTTCCGTCGCCGCCTTGCCTCCATGACAACCGCAATCACAAGTCCGAAAGAGGTCCGCGGAATGCGGAAATACTGCTACGTAGTCCTCAGAACGTCTACGTTTGATAGTTTCAGAATTGTATAGTGTAAATAGAAAAATCAGATACGGGTCACTTTTAAAAGATGATGTAAGCGGGTCGTCAAAAAATTCGGATATAGTCAGAAAATCGGATAAGGGCATCAAGATCTGCAGTGTAAAGCCGGCCTATGTGTCTCAAGCAGTAGCTGCTGCAGCAAGTTTGGTGAATGTGGAAACGACCCCAACCATTATATTAAGGCCGACTAATTTGCTTAAAGTTTCTGGCTTTAAAAGAAGTTTCCATCGCTGGAAAAAAGACTGGGATAGTCTACAGAAACATGGAGAGCCAACTGGTTCCCCAGAAGTAAAAAGACTCCAGTTATTGGACAGCATAGATGAGAAAGTCTGCCATCAACATTGCCTATCAATCTGTAACACAGCAGAGGACATCTTCAGAGTATTTGAAAACAGATTCGGCAACAAAACAACCATTGCTCTGGAAATAATTGAAGATCTAGAGAAGATGCCAATCGTGAAAGCTAACCAACCCAGAAAAGTCATTGATTTAATCCAGACTGTGGAAAAAGCTCTTGCTGACCTCACTGAACTTGGAAATTCAGGAGCCCTGAAGAATCCACTTGTGATTAAAACCATTGAAAGTAAACTGCCAGATGCTGTGACAAAAGACTGGCTCATCTTTATGGTTAACCCTGTAAACTGAATCACCCTAGACAGCCATTTTGACAGTCTTCTCGGCTTCCTGAAAACTCAAGAAGACATCTTTGAGAGGTTGGAGCAGCTTGGAGTGTCAGAGAAGTCAGACCAGAGACTGGATGAAAAGCATGCTTCCACCCGCTCTTCCAGAAAGGATAGTGGATGTGTCATTTGTGGGGAGAAGATATTCTTCTGTAAGCAGTTTAAAGCACTAAACCCTTCAGAAAAATCAATTGCAGTAAAGAAACTGGGGGCATGCCGAAAATGTTTAGGGTGTCACTCTGAGGATGAAGAATGTCTGACGACCAATTACCTATGTAGAAAAAGAGACTGTAGGAAATATGGTTCTTCAAACCATCATTTCTTTCTCTGCCCAAAAGAAGAAGAACCCAGCTGAACTGCAAAAGGTAGAAAAGAAATCAAGAAAAGACCAACGTTCACACAAGAGCAAGAAAAGTTAACTGCCGGAGTTTCACCTGAACTGGCAGACCAATTTAAAAGACCTTTTTCAAACAGTGCCGCAGTCACAAAAGACAAAACTAACTTTCATGAAGAAAGTGAGATCAAAGTGGAAGAGTTGCCTGTCATCCTGATGTTGTAGGAAGTTACTGCATAGTGGGTCAGAAAATTGGGACTCAAATAGACCTAGCTTCTGACACAAACTACATCACTCACAGAGCAGCCACAAGACTGAACTTAAAAAGTGAGAAAATCACACTGATTGTTCATGTGTAACCGGCAGGTCTGCCTGTGACAGGTGTAGGCCTGCTGATTGGGNGTCTCAGCCATTTTTGTGTTGGTGGTCCCACTCTGCACTGACGGTACCTTGGTCACACAAGGGTAGTGTTGCAGTGTGTGTGTGTGTGTGCTGAGCGGGGTGCGATCCACGAGGGACAAGGGGAGGGGCGAGTGCAGATGGGGGGGGGGGAGGACGGAGCGGAGGTGTGTGCGTGGTATATATTGTGTGTTCGGAGGACGGAGCACTTAGTTAAATAAAGAGAAGGTGTCATTCCCAGAATAACTGTTTTGGAATCATTCTTAATCCGCTCTGGAGGTTGAGGGTTTCGAACGGGAAGTGAACCCCGAAGGAGAATTCCCTTCGGCCCTGAAGGAAATCTCCCTGCGCTTCTGACCGCGGCCGGAAAGACGAGAGAAAAGGAAAGGAGAAGTCTTCGCGCAGCGAAAGGTTCAACAGTAGACAAAAGTTCACTTTTAAAAACACAATTGCATGTATTAATATTAAACTGACCAACGTTTGCAAGAGGGGAAGGTTAACAAAAAAGTCCTCTAAACATTACAGACGTTAAATGCATTTTCCCCCCAGATTGGTTCTGTACACTATGCAGCATTTCATGCATTTACACCAGGAATAACACTTCAAAAGTACTCCTAAATATAGCCATTTTTTATTTCACTCCTTACGCTATTTAAAAAGTTATTACAGTCAATATTTTATAACAATGATTTAAATGCAAACTTAGGCATTAACTTGAGCAGCTATGTTTTCCACGCTAACTGTCTCTGTTTTGCAGATGCAGCGGTGTTGCTTTTCTTCTGGAATATGTGCTCATATTCACTGTAACTCTGCAGCAGCACGTCAAGTTCAGCTGGCGAAAAATACGCAGACCTCTTTTTTTCACGGTTGCCATAGTGACTCGTGATATCTGCGCTCCATTGATAATGGCTTTTTATAGACGCGGTGCGCACGCTCACCTCCGAATCAGTCCACTCAGAGTTGATTGATCTAACTCGGATCAGCTTCTCTGAAACAGAAAACTCAGAGTTGTTAATCTCCCGATTGACCAACTCAGAGTTCAAGTTTAACCTCAGAGTTGGTTGAACCTCCTTTCTGAAACAGGCCCCTGATCCCACAAAAACAATCCATGGATGATCAGATTTCAGAATTGAAGTCCTGAAGATTTGAAGGACCAAAGACAAAGATGTTCTGAAGAGAAGATGTGAGAAGAAAGTCCAGAATGAATCCACTCTGACTTCTCCTCATGTCTCTGAAGCTTGTGTCTTCATGTCTTCACCTCAGAGTCTCTTCTGGATTCCATGTGGATCAATAATATTGATCATGTTCTGTTGTCATTTTTCATCAGAACTTCAAGCTTTTCTCTGCTTATGGAACTCTTCACATTGTTGTCTTTGTTCAAAATTTAAACACCACTTAAAGTATGGAGTCCTATACTGTTCATAATTAAATAAATATTTAATTAAATAAATAAATATGACCTCTTGCAAATACACAATCAACCAATAAATCTCTCATAAATATATAAAAAGATCATGAAATTGTGAAAAACCTGCACACATATTTTAAATAAGCCATTATATTATTCAATATATTTCATTTTGCTTTAAAAACCTCTTCATTATTTTAAAACAGCATTTTAAAATATTCATTTTTAATCATGTT
The DNA here is from genome assembly GCA_037389245.1 of Oryzias sinensis. Lineage (NCBI taxonomy): Eukaryota > Metazoa > Chordata > Actinopteri > Beloniformes > Adrianichthyidae > Oryzias > Oryzias sinensis. The sequence continues at coordinate 26,731 of JAUDJI010000105.1, read as the reverse complement.
GAATATTATTATAATTCTGTCTTTTTTCAGAAGCTCGTATTTCAAAATCAATATTTTCCAAAGTAGCTTTGTATTTATTTCATGTTGCTGTTTTTCACAATGGCTGAACATGTTTTTAAAGCAAAATGAAATATATTGAATATTATAATGGCTAATTTAAAATCAGTGTGCAGGTTTTTCACAATTTCATGATCTTTTTATATATTTATGAGAGATTTATTGGTTGATTGTGTATTTGCATGGGGTCATGGGGTCATATTTATTTATTGAATGAAATATTTATTTAATTATGAACAGTATAGGACTCCATATTAAAGAGTGAACCTTTTCTGTTCATTTAAAATGTTACATTTTAATTGTTTAAACACCACATTTTAAACATTGTGAAATTTAAAATTTCAGTTAAAAACTGCAACCTCTTTGGTCACCAACTCAAAGAAATGTTATTCATGGGGGTGGTGGGGTACCAGAGAGTTTAGACATTCCAGCAGAAGTTGGTCACAAGAACTTCCGACATTGTACTTTTAAAGACAAAGTTTTACTCAAATTAATATTCCTCATTTGTTTAGAAATTGAGAAAGCTGTAAAAAATAAAAAGATGACTGACAGGCAGAAAGATAATGCTAAGTTAACTAGTGGTTAAAAATGGGATTTAATTAAAAAATGAATTTAATTTAAAAACAATCCAAAAGAATAGAGGCTTCAAAATACATTAAAAAAGGCCCCACAGTCACTTTACAGCATTAAAATCTTTAATGTCAAAAAAGAATCATCATTTCTGAAATACAATTGGTCTCTTCCAGTCTTTGGCACAAGCTTCTTGTGTATGAACATGTCCCTTTTGTGGCATTGACTCACCCAGTCAGCTCTCTACATCTCTGCATATAGGAGACCATGGCACGCCCCCTTCCACTGTGTGGTTCTACTTCTTCAGACTCAAAAATATTAGTGTGTTGGCAATGGGATCAAATCCCTTCTTGTGTGTGTGCTGCAAAAGTCAGGTCGGGTCAGGTCAAAGATGGGTCCTCAGTCATCCAGCCACGTCAACTCTCTCCCCTCACCCCCAAAAGAGTCTCTGGGCACCCCATAGTCGAATAGAAGTTCCTCATTTACAGCCAGATCCCTCATGGCCCTGAAGAAAATGACAATCCTTGCCCCTTCAGGAAAGTTCATTCTGCATGCCACCGGTCTGACATTGGGCCTCTTTTTGGAATGATTGATGAGACGCCCAAAGGTTTCCATGTCTGGGTGGCAAGGACATGAAGTGTTGCCGGCATCAACACAGAGGTCCTCATTTCCGTCTTTGAAAAAAAATACGTAGCCCATCCCGTCCGTCTTTGCAGCCATTCTCTTCCTCCCTTCAGCAGCAGAGATGACTTCTCCATGGTAATCGCAAAGGATGGCGTTTTTAGGAAAGTTTTTTGTGATCACCACTCCTGCAGATTAAAGATGAACATAGAATTGTCAGCCCTGTTCTATTGGATTTTCTTGCATGATTTATTAAAAGCTAAAAGCTCAAATTATGTCTTACATATTAGTCCAACACCTCTCCTTACCTTTGCCTTTGCCAGCCTTGGGAGATGGTTCCACCACCACCAGGTATTTCCACTTTTGTGTTTCTACCAGTCTCTTCATTTTTGGATTGGACTCCACTCCTTCTTTTTTTGGAGGCTGCCACTTCTCAATGATGGACTTTGCTGAGGGGCAGTTGGAGTGCCACTGCTCCTTTTCAATAAGTCTCTGTACCTTGCCTTTGGTAGGCGGGCGCCTTGTCCATTGACCTGTAAAGCACATCAATTATTATTATCAATGATTATTATTACAATCTTCATATTTAATGCTCATATTCACTTACCCAGCAGATGAGTCTCCCTCATCTTAAACTGCTGAGCTCTCCACCTGTCGTACAGAGACCTGTCCTCACTAAAGCCAGCTTCCTGTCTGGAAACCTTGTTTGGTGGCTTTCCATTCAAGGTGACGGGGAAGCTCTTCTCAAAGCTGCCGAAGGTTTCTGCTGGACGAGGTCGCTTCCGTGACGCCCAACGATCTTCCTCTGACTCATCGGACGTCCTAAAAAAAGGACATGAATTTGAAAAACTGCCAACAAATCTACAAAATGAATTGATGGTTTCATATATGTCACTACTCCTTACCCCTCAGTCCCCAGCTGCAAGACGTTAGCCATGTTGACAAAGCTAACCGGACCTCGCATGCGGTAGTGGGCCTGTGCCACTTTGTCCGTGTGGCCCAGGTAATGGGCTTTACCACTCTTTTGTTCATCCGTGAGATTCGCGGCACATTCTATCTCCATCGCACGGCGTATTTCCTGGCTGGTCACGTTTGGGCATTTATAACTGCAATGTAAAGAAATTGACATTTGTTTTAGCTCAACAGTATACAGCCAACCCCCCCCTTACAAATCTCTATCCTAAAAGATGAAATCCTGATGATGCTAATTTAACTAGTAGTGGTTAAATTAGAGTACCAATTTAAAAACAAAAAGTAAATCTAGATGAACAAGAATCAATGATTCATGAAGCTTAAGAAAATATATCCAAAAAAAAGGCCCAACAGTCATTTTAGAGAATTTATTAAAAAGAGAGGTTTTATTAATATATACTTACAACTCATGTAGACGTCTCATATCATTTGTGGCGCTGCTGATGGCCTTTCCATTTTTAGCCAGGAAGAGCCTCTCTTCACCAGTGTCTTCGTCCATGTCATCCCTGATGTAGTCGGGACGGATGGACACGTAGTACTGATTGATGAACTGCAGGGAGAAGAATTGGAAGAAATGAATGAAAGGACACAGAAAAACAGGCATGCATACAGTTCCTCATTTATAGTCAGTTACTTATATATGGTTACTTACTGCGGCTTCTTCCTCCGTCAGGGCAAACTGAGCGACCTGGCTGTTGGCCGTCCTATGGGACTTAACAGCCACAACGACACGCCCATTTACGCTCTGCCTCTGGACCCATTCTGAGACCTGAGATAAAAACCATTGAAGACATTAGCAAACTGAGCAGTCACTTCTCTCTAAAGAAGATAAGAAGAAATGACTCACCGCTAGTCCCTCCACAACCCCAGGCCACTGGTAGTGGCCAAAGATGAGGATGGCCTCGCAATAGTAACGATAGCGTGTCTTCTCTTCGTCTGTCACATCTTCCCCCCTCAACAGACGACCCAACATCCCCAGGGTGTCCTTTTTTGCTACACGCAGGACCAGGCAGAGCTCATGAACTCTTTTTTTGGGGCCAACAAAGTAGCCATGTCTGAAAAGACCAAATGAGAGTTGTTATTACTGACATAGCTTTGAAAAGAGGACAGAAATGGGTATTTATTTACGGCCAAAAGCTGACCTTTTACCACAGAGGTCCTCGCTGTGGCTCTTTGAGATGGGCTTCCTTAGAACAGTCAAGTAATCCATGAAATAAATGCACTTTGGAATGATGGCTGCATCTGTGGCACCACGGGACAGTCTCAGGAACTTTATGAACTGGATCAGGCTCTTGATGTAGTTGATCCTTGTTGCTGGAGACTGTCCAACGTTCTTTAATTTAATGAAGTATTCTCCAACCAGAGTAGTGTTGTCCATGAAAGTCAGTTTGATGTCATCCCCAGTGGGCTGGACGTACCGTAGTACTCTAGAGACATTGTCCACCTGTGGACACAGAAGGGTGAATTATGGTTCTAAAACAATGAAAAAAGGCTCTTCTCACTCTACACCTACGACTGCACCTCCCCTGACTCCAACAACATTATCATCAAGTATGCAGACGACACAACCGTCCTCAGCTTTATCAGAGGAGGGGACGAGTCTGCATACAGAGACCTGGTACACAGGATCACCATCTACGGAGAGGACAACGACCTTGTTCTCAGGAAAGCACCGCCACATCAGCCGCTCATCATCAACAGGACTGTGGTGGAGCGGTCTGCAGATCACTAACAGCCTCAGCTGGGAAAGAAACACTGTTGCCATAGTGAAGAAAGCTCAGCAGAGGCCGTACTTCATCAGGCTGCCGAAATGGCTGGTCTCAAGCGCCGGACCCACACCCAAGCCTAAAGGGGGCTTCTGGAAAGCATCCTCACCAGCGGACTAACAGCCTGGTTTGGAAACACCACCATAAAAGATAGAAAGATGCTGCAGAGGGTCATCAACACAGCTGGCAAAATTATAGGCTGCAACCTTCCATCCATGGACACCATCTATGAACAGAGCTGCAGGAGGAGAGTCTCTAAGATCATCAGAGACAGACACCACCCCGCTCACACACTGATCCAGTGTGTGGACTCAGGCCACAACCTCAGACGTTGCAGGCCTGAAAGCATCCACACACCACACGCTTCCACAACAGCTTTTTCCCAACAGCAATCAGAATGCTGGCAAAGGACATCAGAGAGGGAAGACTGGACTGAATCCTAATAAACAATAACTCCAAATGTGCAGTAATTCTTCTGAACAGACTGGGACGCAGCAATATTCATATTAACTCATATTTATATTTTTTATATACATTGTAGTCTTGTTGTCTAATTTGAACTTTATTCTATTTTTCCGTCCTTTCTTATTTATCCTGACATGAGGGATGCCAAAGAAAAGTTCCCATGCACCGCATGTGCAAACGCCAATCAAACCTGGAATCTTCTAAACAACGAACAAAAGGATGTTTTTTGGGGGAATCTTACCTCTTGCTGGCAGTTTGGGATCTGCAGGATGGATGAGAGGTGATGCTTGAACTCCAGCAGCAGGGGGGTCTCTGGTGGGAATTTGGCATACAGATTTTCCTGCTGCATGCGTTCTCTCAATGTGGTGGAGGATTGGGGGGGTGGCCTGAAAAGTAAATTACATTTAGTTTAAACATGCAAACAGAGGAAAGCACTTTGTTTGTCTGTTTGTCGTCAAATGTTTTAACCTTTGCCAGGTGGGATCTCTCTCATCTTCAGGCTGTGATGGGACGTCACTGGAGGAGTCCTCAGCAGAAGTAGATGGCTGCTCAGCTCCTGCCTGGACCACTGTCGCCACATCTTCAGCGTCATCAAAGTCTGGAGGGAGGTTTTGGATGAGGAACTCCCTCTTCATCATCTGCTGGACGAGAGCTCGTCTTGATGGCGCGTGTGGACACAGTCTGAACAGCTCCCTGTAGTCCCAGACTCTGCCCTGCTGAGTCCAGAGCTTGGTTGAGTCTTTGGCTCGTTGAAGCTCAGCCTGACGCTCTTCTGGGGACTTGTCCTTCATGCAGACTCGAGCAAGGTGTGTTGCGAGGGTTTCCGTGGGCTTAACACAGAGCGGGCAGTGGAGGATGCGACGGTCGGGCTTCCTGTAGCAGAGGTGGAACATTTAAAAAACAAAAAGGGCAAAAACATTCAAATACAGAGCAGCACTTCTCCTTTCCAGAGGAAAACATGCAGAGGTGGCTAACGTGCTGAACCAACAGACAGGACTAAAAGTGGACCAAACTTTTTAAACTTGCTCTTTTACTCTAAAACAAGGATAAAGCTCAAATTTAAACCAGAAAAAAAGCTCTAAATGTCCTTTAAAGTTACTTACTTGTTGGCAGACATCTTGTTTTCAAAATCAGGATCTTTTCTGCCAAAGATGAGCTCTTTGGAAGAATCTTTGAGCAGACACAGCAATGCTGTAAAATCAGCAATCAAGTCAATGAAAAAGTCGTCAAGGAGAAAGATCTTGTCTGTAGTCAGCAGAAAGGTCTGGTAGAGTCAACCGTGGATGGAAGAATGGGACAGCAGGAGAAAACTAGCTTATTTTATGCTAAAAACCTGGCTAGTCAGGTCCAATGTGATGTAAATCTAAGGTAGGAGTGGTCAAGACTGAACCCACCAATGAAAAGTCAACTTCTGTTCACCTGAAAGGTCAACTTCTTTGTCTGTCATATGGCTCATGTAAGGGCTATTCATGGTGGGGGAGGCAGAAAGGTGTGACATTCCAGCAGAAGTTGGTCCAGACATTGTACTTTTAAAACAAAGTTTGACTTTTAACTCAATATGAATGAAATATACAATGTGAACATTTGATGTTTTGTTTGGATTCTGAGTAAAAACCGAGCAAAAAAATATTTTTCTTACAGGAAACAGACTTTCACTCAGAATCCAACCCAACATCCTTCTGTTTTTAGGGCAAATTTCACAGTAACCCTTGTGCTATCCTAGGCACTTTAACATTGGTAGTTGGGTCATATAGACCCACTAGACAGTGAGCTGAACATTTTTTCTTCAATGATTTGTGATCTTCACTGGTGTTCATGGATTACATGAAATCTTTCCACCTTTATCCACCTTTGTCATGGTAGGGAGAACACGTCAATGTCAGGGGGGGGGTCATCTAAGATAGCACAAGGGTTAAATGTTTCAAATGAGGCAGGTCTGAATTGTGGACACTATTTTTAAAATCACTGTTTTATGGGGTTTAACCAGGACTTATTTTTGTTTCACTGAATCCAAAACTCAACATCTTGTGAGCATTTTTAACCAAAATCTCTTTTTTTCACCATTTAAAAACCACTTAAAAAGTGAACTTATTCTGTTCACCTGAAAGGTCCAATTTTAAATCCTAAATCAACCCATTTTAGTCGTTACAGTGGAACTTCTTTGTCTGGCATGTGAAGGCTATTCATCAAGGGGGATGGCAGAAAGGTGTGACATTCCAGCAGAAGTTGGTCACTACAGCAGAACAAAAAGCTTTCATTTCAATTAAAAGTCATTTATTGGTACAAAGTTAAAATGAGGTTTTCCTTCATATAAGCCTTTTTTTAGGGGTGGAGCTGGGGCTTGAACTGCAGAAAGTCTCTGAATGTTGTACATAAACATGATGATATGACACAAATTACAATAAGACATGTAGGCAGGCGTGTTCATTTTCTTAAGGAAGAAGACATGAAAATAGCTTTACATGTTCTATTTCCCCATGAATGCAGTCCACAAAGGAGGTCACCACAGTGTTTTTGGTCAGAAACCCATCTTCAAAAAAACCACTGAGCATTTTTAGCAATTATAAAATCGTTCCCAGTGTTTTTTTTAATTACGATCATTTTGTTTTTTTAAGAGATTTTTCTGCAGCACAGCAGCTCATAAGAATTTCACCTCAGAGCTGTGGTGCAGACATTAGCCTCAGCTAATTTCCCATAAACCGTTTGTTGATTCTCTCTCCCGCTAGCTTATAGCACCTCACAAGCCCTAGCCGACATTAGCATAGCAAAAAAAATCAATGAGCAACATTGGAGCTATCCAGCTGTACACTTCTGAGCCAGATACCAGCTCAGACAAGGGAACTCAGGACATTGATGGATCTACTGGTATTTGTCTGCAGTGGATGCATCAGAATTGGAGCGGAGTAGAGACTTTGGCTCATTCATGGCAGTTAGAGCGTCAAAACTAAGAGCTTTTTGAGACAATGAGTTTCATCTTCTCCTGATCCATTGAGATTTGAATAAATACTCAGAAACCGTTTTAATCTTATATTATTCTGTATATGTTTATATTTTTGTTAATGTTCTCAATAATGAGGAAAAATGTTTGATCTTAAAAACATGATTTCCATTGAAGCGGCTCTTTAACTTTGTTGACAACGCTAGGATAAATACATGTGGTCAGTCAAATCAGCCATAATTGTTTAGACCAGGGGTCTGCAGCCTGAGGCTCCACAGCCACATGTGGCTCCTGACAAAAAATAAAAATGTTTTTAATTCAAACAAATATCCTATTTTGCGGACGACACAGCGCATCACACAAAACAGTCAGATAAGTCAAACTTTACTCAACTAAGTGATCTACTCAACCGTTGAAGCAAAGTAAATTTTACTGTGCCAGGCTCCTGACTACAGTACCCATAATGCTTCAATAATCTATTTAGCGGTGATGCACAATATTTTAAGAAATTCCAGCATTTATGACAAATTTTTTTAACGTACCACAAAAAAATCAATTTGAGGTCAATACGCACAATTTAGCGGGGCCTATATCATGCTAGCCATTTAGAGTAAACTATTTCCATATATATATTACCTTTAGTACACTAAAGAACATCTCAGCTCTTTCTCCTACCCAGAAATAAGACGACTCGATCTCTGAGGCTCCGCCTTTCTCTTCTTGTGGTTGTCGCCCATTTCATGACATCAACCTAGAGTCGCCGTCGGCAGCGTTTCTGCGTTTCTTCCATCCAAACTTTTGCAAAGATGGATGTGCATATTGTGCAATGAAAGCATTTTGCTGATCACCACTAGCTCCATTGAGAAAATGGGCGTGTCTGTTAGCCTGGAGGCGGTTTTAGCTGCACAGGCTCTTCTTGGAAGAGGCTGCTCCTCACTTATGATGACGTCACAATGTGAGTACCCTCTTATTGTGAATTGGGAGGGGCTGGTGCTCAAAGGTTTCAGAGGAATGCTGAAAGATGAGTGAGTGGATCAAAATACTGCAGTGGATTAGTTTTTGTGAGGAATTAACATTATATTACACTTTAAATTTTTAAAACGTTGATATTGCATGATATAGGCCCTTAAAGAAATACTGGCTGATATGTACTAACAACATAAAATCTACAATGTGTAAAAAAAAAAAAAGCCCTTATAAACCCTAGTAGTTATCAAATTTCCAAAATAACATAAATGCAAATGAGTGTTTGATTTTCTAAAGGCTGAAGAGACACCTTGTGGGTCCTACTGAGTTCTGGACAGTGAGACATTAGAAAGGCTCTTAGCTGTTTAAAGGGCTGCAGCCCCTCCCTGTTTCTGGCTAAATGACCCAAAAGGAAATTTACCTCTGCGGAGACCACGTGACGTTTCCGCCCCCGTCCTCTATACAGAAGAGGCCTTCACCGTGATGCTGCGGCCTTTTAAATTTAAGATAGAAAAACGCCTCGTCATTCAACGTTAATCCTAAACAGCCAACACGTTTTTACTAAAAACCCATCTCTGGTTTCCCAAATCTAAACATTACATTTCTACAGAGAAAAGTTCAAAGCATCACCCTCCTTCCAGCTGTCCAAGAGTTCTTCAGCCGCGCGCCTTCCTGCGGGTTCATCCGGGGGTTTCCGGGGGAGTGGGGTGGGGGTGCCCGTATGACGCTGCGTTCACTGGCTTTTCGAAATGCGCACTTCATGTCAATTGGGGCAAATTGAAGGCTTAAAAGCTGTTTACTTTAGATAATATATCCTATTTAATATATCCTATTTAAAACTTTATTGAGAATTACTACAGGAAACAGTGATGAAACCTTTTTTAACAGATAAATTAGAACACTTCATTGTAATACTATAATATATGAGATACGTCAAAAAAATTGACAGTTAAAGAAAAAAGAATATAATAGATGCTAATATTTTATAAACTCCATCAAAATAATTGTTTCATCTCATTTATCATAATATTTATAGTTTTTATTATCACACACCATTAGACTCGTAGTGTAAATAAATTAAAATGCAGAAAATCAATTTAAAGAACTCTTTGGTCCGTCCCTGAGCTCAACATTTTTCCGGTTTGTTGTCACTGTAATATTGATGAGTCAGGACGACCTCCGATGTTTGAACAGGCTTTAATTATAACAGACTCGCCATTCACCTTGCACATCAACCACATGTCCAACAACGCCTCCTAGTGTGTCTCTCGCGATAACTAACAACTCGCATACGTCACATCCCCCTTTTTAACAAGTTAGGAAACAAATAAAACATTTGCATTATACTAAAAAATATAGCATCCCAACCCATAACAACATTTCCGTAGAATGCTAAGTAAGTGAAATTTACTCTCTGTATCTAGCAGGTAATCTCACTTGTCTGCCAGATCTGGTTCTATAAAAGATAGATTGGTTAGGAGTCTCATTGTCATGAGCATCAACAGTCTGTTCATTGTCATTGGGTTGCTCAGTAAGTTGACTCTCATCATTGTTGTTGTTTTCCTCATTCATACTCTGTCCCTCTGCTGTTGGAAAGGTTTTCTCCTCCGTTTTCCTCAGATGTTTCCTGTTTCTTCTGTAAAGTCTTCCATCAGGTGTACGAACCACAAATGAACGTGGTTGCTCATGCTTGTGGAGAACCACTGCAGGCTGCCATGTTGTTCCTCTCTGCATCCTTACATGCTCTCCTGAATGCAAGTCTGGAAGATTTCTTGTCTGTCTGTCGAAGTAAAGCTTTTGCTTCTCCTGTCTTCCTCTTAGGTGTTTTTGTACTCGAGCTGATCCCTTTGGAGTGAGTAGAGAAGTGGAAGCTGGTAACTTTCCTTTGAGTCTTCGTCCCATTAGCAACTGCGCCGGGGATAAGCCTACACTTTCCAGTGGTGTATTGCGAAACTCCAGGAGTGAAATATAGGGATCTCCTTTTCCATTTTCTGATTTCTTGAGCAGATTTTTGATTGTTTGTACTGTTCGTTCTGACTGACCATTGGACTGAGCGTGTGTGGGACTAGATGTGACATGCCTGAATTCCCAGCTTTCAGCAAAGTCCTTGAACTCAGCACTGTCATACTGAGGACCATTATCTGAAATCACAACATCAGGTATCCCGTGCCTGGCAAATATTGATTTCAGAGCCACTATGACACTGTGACTGGTAGTGTCTTTCAGTTTCATGATCTCTGGAAATTTGGAAAAGTAGTCCACACATAACACAAACTCTGCTCCTTTGTAGTGAAATAAGTCTGTGCCTACTTTCTCCCATGGTCTGTCTGGTACTGGGTGTTGTGTCCAGATGAAAAACAAAAAGGAACGTTCCGCTGGTGAAAAACGACAGACAGTACTTGCTCTTTTAGCTTCTTTTATTCAACCACAACTGTTAGCTCCAACACATACTTCCAGTCTCCAGAACGGACTTTTTTACCCTCACAAGCCCCCTCTAGTGGATAGGAGGGGCATTGCTGATGAGTTCTGCAACAATGGTTAAGACACCACAGCTCCTCCCCTGTAGCTTAAAATTAAGATTTTTTTTCTTCTTCTTCTTTTTTTTTTTTTTAAAGAGATTCACAAAACAATACTCAGTTGGTAGATCACATAACCATAGAACACAGCTACCTTACAACATTTTGCAGGCACAACATTACAGGTTTAACCGATCAGGAGGACGCACATTTCGTTTAGGACGCACTCTGGCTCCATCATTTGTAGCTTCTCCAGGAGCTTGGATAGGCTCCATAGGAACCTGGTTCTCTACAGGCTCAGAGTCTTCTTCTGGATCAATAGGGTAGTCAACATACGGTTCAGTTTCAAGACACGTTTCTTTTGATGTTCCACCGGGTTGGTTTGTAGACAGCATTTGGTTCACATGTCTTTTTACACATTTCCCATCATTTACAGACACCAAATATGTCACAGGACCCAAAACTTCAGTTATTACACCATCCAACCACTTCTCTCCCCCCCTGTAGTTTCTCACTAACACGTTCTGACCCACCAAGAAAGACCGCAGCTTCTTAGCTGATGCAACCTGTCGGGGTATAGAGCACTGAGGAACATCAGGTTTCAGTAGCGACAATCTTGTACGAACCTGTCTTTTTAAAAACAGTTCTGCCGGTGTTTTCGTGGTCACAGTGTGTGGCATATTTCTATAACTGTAAAGAAAACAAGAAACACAATCTTGAAGCGACTTCCCACCAGCAGCCTTACTTTTGGCTAAGGACCTTTTCAGGTTTTGGACCAACCTTTCAGCCATCCCATTTGATGCAGGATGATAAGCTGGACTTTTTATGTGTTTCACTGCATTTAGGTTCAGAAATGATTCAAACTCACTGGATGTAAATTGCGGACCATTATCTGACACCAGTTCCTTAGGTAACCCATAGGACGCAAACAGACCTCGCAAAACTTCAATAGTCTTGTTAGCAGTAGTAGTTTTCATGTGTATAACCTCGGGCCAGCGTGCATAAGCATCCATAACAACCAGAAATGTCTCCTTATGAACCTCTGCAAAATCAACGTGTATTCTTTCCCATGGAGCTGAAGCACTCCTCCACGTGTGAATCGGTGCAGTGGCTGGCATGTTACGCTGACGCTTACAGATGTCACACTGGTGTGTTTCCCTTTCAATGTCCTCATCGAGCGTAGGCCCCCAAAACAAACTCCGAGAAAGTGACTTCATTTTGACTATTCCCCAGTGACTTTCATGTACCTCTGACAATAGCCTGTTTTGTAGTTTTTCTGGAATAACTACTCTGAAACCCCAGTGTACACAATCTTGTTCCACTGTCAAGTCAAACTTCCGTTTCACATACGGCTGCAATGCTTCATCTGGAACATGCTTAGGCCAACCTGCTCTCACATAATATTTCACTTTTGAGAGTACTGGGTCTCTGTCTGTTTCATGAGCCACATCTTTGGCAGTTATCGGCAAACTGTCCAAATAAGACACTCTGAAAACTGGGTTTGATCTAGGGAAACCCTGATCTGCTACCGGCAGGCGAGACAACGCATCAGCATTCCCATGCTGTCCTGAAGGTTTATACTGTATCTCATATGTGTATGCTGCCAATATCAGAGCCCATCTCTGCATCCTAGCTGCTGCTAAGGGAGGTACCCCTGTTTTTGGACCTAAGATTTTTAGCAAAGGCTTGTGGTCTGTAATTAAAGTAAACTTACGACCAAACAAGTACTCATGGAATTTCATTACTCCAAAAACTAAGCCCAAAGCCTCTTTCTCAATCTGGGAATAGTTTTTTTCAGTTTTAGTCAACATGCGGGAAGCAAATGCTATTGGTTTTTCACTACCATCACTCAATTTGTGTGAGATCACAGCCCCAATTCCTACAGGTGATGCATCACAAGCTAACATGAGTGGCAACTCTGGGTTGTAATGAACAAACACTTTACTTGAGGTTAGCTGGCGTTTAGCTTCTTCGAAAGCTTTCTGGCAGGAGACTGACCACTCCCACTTCACATCTTTTTGCAACAGTTCCGTCATAGGTGCAATGATAGTTGAAAGGTTTGGAATAAACTTGCCATAATAACTTAATAATGACAAGAATGATTTAAGCTCTGTGACTGTAGTGGGCACTGATGCATTGGCTACAGCTTCACATTTGTCTTGCATGGGGTGAATTCCCTCTGCATCAATGACATGTCCTAAATAAGAAACGCTGTGCTGAAAAAACTCACATTTTTCTCTTTTAACTCTCAGGTTGTGAGCCTTTAGTCTTTTCAAAACCTCCTCCAAATGTCTCATGTGTGACTCTGTGTCACTTCCTGTTATCAGAATATCATCTAAATAACAGATGACACCTTCCATTCCCTGCAACACTTGATCCATCAACTTTTGGAAAATGGCAGGTGCGCTGGCAACGCCATAAGGGAGCCTGTTCACTTGATATAATCCCTTATGTGTATTGATTGTGAGGAACTGTTTTGAACCCTCATCCAGCTCCACCTGCTGGTAAGCTTGGGACAAGTCCAGTTTGGAAAATCGTTCACCTCCAGCTAGTTTGGTGAACAAGTCTTGTGGTTTTGGTATGGGGTACTGATCTACCTCAAGCCATGGATTGATAGACACTTTATAGTCCCCGCATATCCTTACTGTTTGATCCATCTTTGGGATGTTAACTGTCGGGGCTGCCCATTCGCTGTAATTAACAGGTGTAAGAACCCCATCAGCTTCCATTTTACTCAACTGAGCTTCCACTGCATCTCGGAGGGCATAAGGCACAGGTCGCGGTTTACAAAATTTAGGAACAGCACCTGGCACCACATGAAGCTTTGCTTTAAGTCCTTCCACTTTTCCTAAGCTTGGCTGGAAAACCTCTGAGTATTTATCACACAGCTCTTGCACCCCCACATATGCTACTTTGTTTACAGAAGACCAGTTTAGTTTTAACTTTTGAATCCAGTCTCTTCCCAATAAGGCTGGACCATTCCCTTGAACAACCAGTAGTTGCAGAACAGACGTCACTCCATTACACTTTGCAGTAACAAAAATGCTCCCCTTCAGTTTTAAGGGCTGCTTGTTATAGGTTTTTAGCACACAGTTGGTTGGCATTAGCTTAACCTTCTTAAACCTACGTTTATATAGACTCTCTGAGATCACAGAAACAGCTGCCCCCGTATCTACTTCCATTTTCAACCTTTTATCGTTTACCCTTATATACACATTATAAGGTTTTACAATGTCAACATCACCTTTAGAGTCCATGTTCTCTTCTTCAGCTTTCATGGAGAACAGCTCCGGGACTCTGACGTTACTTGTCTGGTAATCTGGGACCGACCCCGGCTGGGGTTCGACAGTCACTCTTTCTGCTGTACATGTCGAGTCGACCAGTGTAGAGGAACTCTTGATCTCTGAAGTGCATGCTGCCACAGGCTGCTCCTCTGGTGGCCTGGTCCTCCCAGTCCTGATCTCACTTGGCCTGGTCTGGGCATCCAGATGCTTCGTCCACTTAGTCTGCTTCTCTTTTTTTCCGTCTTGGGATCTGCATGCTTTTGCAATATGTCCTCTCTTCTTACAGACTCGACAATCCACGTCCTTAAATCTGCATTCACTGGGCATGTGTCCCTGGCCAGCACACCGATAACAGGGTTTCATGCGCTCTTCTTTTTTTGGTTTAGAGCTTGAAATGGCATTAGCTTTGAATGTTTTCTGTGACCACTGCTGTGCGTTTTGTTTTGCCACTTCAAATGCCAGTCCCATGTCATAGGCTGCAGTTAGTGTTAACTCCTTGGTATGAGCAGCTGATAACAACCGGTCACGCAGTTCTGCACTTTTAACTCCACATACAAATCTATCTCTGAGGGCATCTTCTAGAAAAGTCCCAAACTTGCATGTAGAAGCCAGCTTTCTTAGGCTTGCCATGTACTCACTTATTGACTCGTTTTCAGACTGATTCCTTGTGTTGAACTTGTATCTTTCCGCAATGACGTTCGTTTTTGGGACAAAATGGGTGCGTAGCAAATCCAGCAGCTCCTCCAGCTTCTTCTCTGACGGCTTAACAGGTGCACACAAGTCCATTAGCAGCGTGTGGTTTTTCTTTCCCACCACCGTCAAAAACACTGCTTTGGCCTTCTCCGTGTCCATTTTAATTGCATTTGCCACAAAGAATTGTTCCAACCTTTCCAAATAGGCTTCGAAACATTCTTCATTTTCATCAAACTGCAAGTCTTCACCTTTTCCAAATGCCGCCATGTTCAGAGTCGGTTGTCTTGTCTCAACGGAGTTTTTACTTCTAAAACTCTTTTCACCAGGAGAAAAATCCCATCCTCGTCGCCAAAAATCTGTTGTGTCCAGATGAAAAACAAAAAGGAACGTTCCGCTGGTGAAAAACGACAGACAGTACTTGCTCTTTTAGCTTCTTTTATTCAACCACAACTGTTAGCTCCAACACATACTTCCAGTCTCCAGAACGGACTTTTTTACCCTCACAAGCCCCCTCTAGTGGATAGGAGGGGCATTGCTGATGAGTTCTGCAACAATGGTTAAGACACCACACTGGGTGTGATAGTAATGGTTCTCTTGGATTACTGTTCTTGTTCTCGTTACAGACTGCACACTTCGACACTGTCTCTTCAATGTGTTTGGACATGTTTGGCCAATATAAAATGTCTCTGGCTCTTTCTTTACACTTGACCATTCCCAAGTGTGATTCGTGAATTTTTTCAAGCATTTCTTGTCTCAACCTTTGTGGTACTATGAGCTTTGATCCCTTGAACATCAGTCCAGCTGTGTATGTGATCTCTTCCTTGAATGTCCAATATGGCTGAATTTCTTTGTGAACAGCATGCCGCTCTTTTGGCCATCCTCTCTGAACTCTCTCTTTTAGATGTTGTAGTTCTGGATCTTCTGCTGTAGCTTTCTTAAACTTATTCAGCTTTTCCTCTGACATTGGCAGTTGAGGTGTAATCATGTTTACCTCCAGCTCTTTTCCCATCAAATCTTCTTCTTTCTCTCTTAAAAATGCTCGGCTCAGTGTGTCTGCAATATGGAGTTCTTTGCCGGGTTTGTATGTCACTTTCAGGCTGTATCTTTGCAATCTCAGGAGCATTCTTTGTAATCTCATGGGTGCTTGGTGCAGCGATTTCTTAAAGATGCTCTCCAGTGGCTTGTGATCACTTTCAACCTGAATGTCTTTTCCATACACATACTGGTGAAACTTCTCACAGCCATACACAATTGCTAGCAGCTCTTTTTCGATCTGAGCATATCTTTGCTGACAATCTGTTAGTGCTCGTGACCCATAGGCTACAGGTAGTCCATCTTGCAGTAAAACTGCTCCCAAGCCTTGTGAACTTGCATCAACCGAGAGTGTCACTGGCTTGTTGACATCATAAAACTTCAGAGTTGGAGCCTTGGTGACTAGCTGTTTCAGATTTTCAAAGCTCTTTTTCTGTGCTTCTTCCCAGTGCCACTCTATGTCTCCGTCAAGCAGCTGTCTCAATGGTGCACTGATTTCTGACAGGTTTGGTATGAATTTGGCCAAGTACTAGACCATTCCTAAAAACCTCTGTAGTTCTTGTTTGTCCTGAGGTGGGGGTAGCTGCGTCACTGCTCTTACTTTTTCTTCATCTGGTTTCAGTCTTTTATCTGTGAGTGTGTGTCCAATATATTTGATTTCCTTAGTCCTGATGAAACATTTGTTTCTGTTCAGTTTCAGGTTGTATTGTCTTGCTCTGTCCAGCAGCTGTCTCAGTCTGTGATCTTGTTCCTCTTTCGAGTCGCCCCATACTAGCAAATCGTCTATGATGTTTACAACACCATCCAGATCCTCAATCATTTGTGCTACCGCTCTCTGGAACACTTCAGGTGCTGATGAGATGCCGAAAGGTAGCCGTAGAAACCTGTAACGACCGATGGGTGTGTTAAATGTACAGAGCCTTGAGCTTTCATCATCAAGCTTGATCTGCCAAAATCCCTGGTTAGCGTCTAACACAGAGAAGTACTTGGCTTTTGGCATACGAGACACAACTTCTTCCACAGTGAGCAATGGATAATGTTCTCGTTTTATTGCTCTGTTCAAGTCTTTGGGATCCATGCATATCCGAATTTTCTTGGGTGTGACCACAGTCACCATGCTGTTAACCCACTCTGTTGCCTCTGTCTGTCTGATAATAACTCCCATGCTTTCCATCCTCTGTAGTTCTTTAACTACTCTGTCTCTCAGGGCTACAGGAATCCTTCTGGGTGCGTGTACAACTGGTGAGACTGAGGGGTCTATTTGTATGTGATGCTGACCTGGCAAACAACCAAGACCGTCAAACAAATCATTATAGTCTTTGAGAATGTCTTGTTCTTTTCCAACTGCATATACTCTCTGAACTAAACCTATTTTTAAGCATGTAGCACCTCCAACTATAGTGCTCACATCTTCCTGAGTGATTTCAAACTCAATCTTGTGCTTTTTTCCTTTGTACTCACAGATCAGTTGTTTCTTACCTATTGCTGCCACCTTGTGACCAAAACAGGGAACTAGTTTTGTTTTACTTGCTTTCAATGAACCCGCAGCTTCAAGTGCAGTGAGAGTTTTCACAGACATGACGTTACAATCTGCTCCTGTGTCCAGCTTACATGTCACCTGTTTTTTGTTGATCTTGAAGTTTTCTGTCCAAATCTCAGTGTTTGTATCTCCAGAATCCATCACAGAAACGACTTTTTCCTCTGTGTTTACTGCTCCCAGAAACATGTCATTGTCACTTTCTCTCTGCTCCACTGTATGCACTCTCTTTCCTTGCTGCTTCCTTTGGACTTGTGATCTGCACATTTTAGCAAAATGATTCTTTTTCTTGCACAAATTGCATGATTGTCCAAATGCAGGACATTTTTTAACTGCATGCTTGAGTCCACATCTATTGCAGTTTATTTCTTTCAGCTCTGCTTTCACATGTTTGAATGTTCCTTTATTTTCTTTTGTCATCAGTCTACTCACTTCTGCCTCTTCAGTGAGAGCTTTCACTTGGCTGGTCGTTATTTCACTGGCACGGCAAATATTAATGGCCTTTTCTAGTGTCAGATCTGCTTCTCTGAGTAATCTGCCTCTCACTTGGTCATTCGTAATGCCACACACAATTCTGTCACATACCAGGGAATCATGTAAATCTTTGAATTCACAGTCCTTGGCTTTGTTTCTTAAATCTGTGACATATGCATCAATGGTTTCTTCCTGTTTCTGCGCTCTTGTGAAGAACATGTGCCGTATGTAAGTTAAGTTTTTTCTAGGTTCACAATAGTCCTTAAACTTCTTTTTCAGCACTTCAATTTTGTCTTTCTCGTCGTCTCCAAATTCAAAAGTATTGTATACTTTTACCGCTTCATCTCCCGCGACGTGAAGAAAAGTTGCACATTGCACCTTCTCGGACTTTTCCGCGATGCCGCTGGCGGTACAGAAGAGCTCAAAACGCTGACTCCAGTTTCTCCAGTTTTCCGCCAAGTTTCCTTGCAAACTTAGATTCGGTGGTGGTTGAAACTGCGCCATTTCCTCTTCTTTCAGAATTCTTTTCTTCTGACACCATGTAATATTGATGAGTCAGGACGACCTCCGATGTTTGAACAGGCTTTAATTATAACAGACTCGCCATTCACCTTGCACATCAACCACATGTCCAACAACGCCTCCTAGTGTGTCTCTCGCGATAACTAACAACTCGCATACGTCACAGTCACATGTCAATCAAAGCCGCAACAGCAACTGATCGCCGCAACAGCAACACGGAACGAAAAAAAACTATACACGGGTCCCTATAAATTTAAATAAAAGTAATTAATAAATCGCAACGTACCTTTTTACGAGATTTTCCACAGGGGAAAAAAGAGAAAGGCACGTCACGTGACCCACGTCAGCCCGCATGTATGAATGGAAAAGATCAGACGCTTTCAGATCCTTTGAGGAAAAGTTGAACGTAACAAACAACTTCATGTCTGCAATATTACGAAAATAAAGGGGATATATAATGCTAGAAATGTTTTCAAAAATAAATCAGTCCATATTCACTCATATTATAGAATCTTCTGCGAAAAAAAGAGAAACATATTAGTCACGTGACCCACGCGCACGTCTGCAGATATGAATGAAAGTTAACGTTATTGTCCAATGTAACAGAGCCTTTGGGAGAAAAAGTTGAACGAAACAAGCAAACTACAAACTGTATGTACAAAATGAAAGCATATTTTAAAATAAAATGGTATATTTCTTACTAGAAATGTTGTCAAAATAAAAATTAGTCCTCAAAATATCTTGTTTTATGGGATATTCCACCGAAAAATGAACGAGCATCCGCCATGTTTTTTGCTCACGGCAGGCAAAACCTCCAAAGTCACGTGATCCTGAGAAGGCTCGGAGAAAATGAATAGGAAAATGAAACGTATCCGCCTCACAGTTTGGAGGGCGTTTTTGTGAAACTCTCACGCATTTCCATGTGGACAAATGTAGCTACTGCACATTTTAGGATGAGACCGGGTTGAGATACAACAATGACTCACGGGAACAGAAGTGACTCATGGGAAATGGAGTAGAAAGAGTAAGAGTGAAATAGTATACATTCAATACTTAACACCCCCACTCGCTCTTAACTCTTCATATTAACCACAAACATAAAACAGTTTCCTCTTTTCTTGGAAAACATCTTAAAGAACTTTTGCACGTTTAGGTGCCAAACATGTCTTGTGCAAATCTCTTCAGTTTTGATTTGGTGGCTGGTTTTGTCATTACATCAGCTACCATTTGCTCTGTAGGGCAATATTCTAAAGTTACCTTGCCACTCTTTACAGTTTCCCTTATGAAATGA
Source organism: Oryzias sinensis (assembly GCA_037389245.1). Classification (NCBI taxonomy): domain Eukaryota; kingdom Metazoa; phylum Chordata; class Actinopteri; order Beloniformes; family Adrianichthyidae; genus Oryzias; species Oryzias sinensis. The sequence goes on along the minus strand of JAUDJI010000105.1, from coordinate 7,027 downwards.
TACTTTATGTCGATGTGTTTACATCTCTGTCTGTTTACTGGATTTTTTGCTAGGGCAATAGTACCAGTGTTATCCTCAAACACTTTTGTCTGATTGTACTAATATTTATCTATACCATTTAGCAAATGCTCCAAGTAAATGCATTCCTGTATGGCTGATGCTAAAGCCATATATTCAGCTTCACAGGTGGATAATGCCACTAAGGGTTTTTTTCTTGTCTTCCATGAGATGAAAGAGCTTCCATCACTAAGGCTGATGCAGTATCCAGATGTGCTGCGTCTGTCTGCAGTACCTGACGCCCAATCTGCATCGCTGTATGCCTTCAATCCTAAATTTTCTGCATTTTGTTTGAAACACAATCCATGTTTTGCTGTACCTTTAAGGTATCTGAACACGTGTTTCACTGTGTTCCAGTGTTGTTCTGTTGGCTCAGAAAAATGCTGGGATAGCTTACTAACCACAAAACTAAGATCAGGTCTAGTACAAGTGGATAAGTATATTAAGCTTCCCACTGCTTCTCTGGATTTTCTTGCATCTTTTGGTTTTTCAGCATTTTCTGAAAACACAAGTTTCGACTGACATGGGGTTTCTCTTGGCTTACAGTCTTTCATTTCAAACCTTTCAAGTAGTTTATTTACATACATTTCCTGTGACATTTTGACTTCACTGTCTGTCTGCTCAAAATCTATTCCTAGGAAATGTTTCAGTCTTCCCATGTCCTTCATCTTAAACCTCTCAGTTAACATCTTTTTCAAACTTTCCAGAACACTCTCTTTGTTTGCTGCCAAAATTAAATCATCAACCCATATTAGAAGAATGACCTTTTCATCCTTTTTCTGTTTTGAATACACACAGATATCGGCTGACTTTTGTTCAAATCCATTCTCGGTTAAACATGCATGTAACATTGCATTCCAGTTTCTCCCTGATTGTTTTAAACCATAAAGAGATTTTTGCAACATACATACAAGTTTTTCACCAGTCTTTGACTTTTTCTCGTAACCCTCTGGCTGTTCCATATATATTTCACAGTCTATAGGTGCGTGTAAATAGGCTGTTTTTTGATGCAGAATGAGTTTTTCCTGTGCCGCTTTCTGCAGAAGTACTCTAACACTCGTCATGTCTGCTGTTGGTGAGAATGTCTCTTCATAATCATTTTCTGGTCTCTGGCTGTAACCTTTTGCAACAAATCTTGCTTTGTATTTTTCTGATCCATCAATGTTTCTTTTACGCGCATATACCCATCTACCCCCCACTGTCTGTTTGCCTGTTGGTAAGTGAGTGAGTTTAAAAGTGTCGTTCTCAGTGAGTGATCGCATCTCTTCATCCATTGCGTTTTTCCACTGTTTTGAGTTTTTGGATGTCACTGCCTCTCTGAAGTTTTGGGGAATGTCACAAACTGCTCTATAACAGGAGTCTATGCATACCTGCATTTTGTCCACTGTCTTATCAGTCTCAAAATCCTGTAGATGAACCGGTTTCTTTCTGATTCTGGGTGGGTTCCTTCTGCCTACAGTCTCACTAATTTCACCTGGTTGTGCACGTTGACTCTCTTGAGGTAAAGTTTCAAAAACACCATCCCGACTTAGTTTGTTTTCTGTATCTCCATCGTTATCATTTTCAGGAACCTGAGGATGTATGTATCCAACATCATGTTCTGTGTACTTCTCTAGTGTCTGAGTTTCTTTTTCTCTGGTAGTTTTTGTAGTGAATTTCACTAACCTGCGTTTCTGAATCTTTTCTGTTTCCAGATAATACACCAAAAGAGCTGGACTGTTTTTGTCATATCCGACGAAAATGCCTTGTTCACATTTTGAATCGGGTTTTCTCTTGTCTTGTTTGTAAGCTAAACATTCAGATCCGAATTTTTGTAGTTTGGATACGTTTGGTTCCTTGCCTGTAAACAGTTCATATGCTGTTTTCTTTGTGCGTCTGTTGTAGCACCTGTTACTTACATAAGCTGATGTCTGTATCACATAGTTCCACAACTTATCCGGTAGCTTGTTCTCTATCAGTAAACATCTACTCATGTCAAATAGTGTTCTCCAACCTCTTTCTGCTGTTCCATTCTGGTGAGGTGAGTAGGGTTCAGATGTTTCATGTCTTATTCTGTTCTTGGTTTACAGAGTTTGGAAATCTCTGCTGGTAAATTCGGTGCCGTTATCTGAGACGAATGCACTTAACTTCTCCGTGAGGTGCAACATCGGCTAAAAATCTTTCAGTAGCTGTCCCTGTGACGCTCTTCGACTTGAGAAAATATACGAATATGGTGCCTGAATAGTCGTCAGTAAAAGATTGCGTATATTTGTGTCCTTCCATGCTTGTTGTGGGCATTGGACCAGTTTAATCAGTATGGACTAATTCTAAAGGTTGCTTGGCCCTTGTGTCTGGCTCTCTGTTTCTGGTTTCTGTACATTTCCCTTGTGTACACACTTCACACAGCTGATCTGGTTTTCCTAATCCCCCTTTGATTTCCATACCTTTTACAACACCTTGTAACTGCCGTATATCATCATAGTTACAATGACCAAAGATCTAGGTTCATGCCAAGTTTGAATGTCATGACACACTTTACACTGATCATCAGGACTTACTTCAACAGTCGGTAAGTAGTACAAGTTTCCATTTTCATGGATATCAAACCTGCTACCATCTTTGGTGACCATGGTGCTCTCCCCTCTTTTGAAGGTGATTGTTGCTCTTCCATTGCCTGCCCTTGCCACCGAAAAGATGTCATGTGGATATGATGGCATAAAGATTGCATTTCGTAGTTGGGCCATGTGTTGATTTCCAGCGTTGTCTAGTATGTAGATCATTGCTGTCCTTCTTCCTTCCGCCATTCCACTGCACTTGGTTCCATCTGCTAACTCCACTGAGTGAGTCTCAGCCTGAAACGAGTGGTCGAAACTTTCAAATTTCTTGAAGTCGTTTACAATGTGGGATGTGGCTCCTGCGTCCACCATGATGCCTTTCATCTTCACATTGTTCGGGGTGTTTTCTTGCATGCTGTACTTTGCTTTGAAGAAGTAATCTTGGTTGGTTTCTGTCACAAACTGGTGGTGGAGGGACCCAAATGCAGGAGACCAAGCTTGGTGACAGGAACTAAAACATTTAATTAGCAAACTGAAACATGACAAAACTATGAGGGGAAACAAAACTGTGACAAAACAGAGCAGATGACCTGACCAGGAAGAACAGAAACCTAGAGACTTAAATAGGCTGAGGGCAATTAACTGAACTGAAGACAGCTGTGGATCATGAACCTGGAGGTGTGACTGACAAGGAAACCAAAAACATGACAAAGAAAACCAAACCACTGAATCCTTACAGTTTCTTGTTCAACAGCAACTTTTCTGGCTTCATCTCGTCTCCCCTTTTTCTTGCAACTGGACTCTTGGTGTGTATTGCTTTTGCAAAAATTACACCAGACTTTTCTATAGCAGTCTCTTGCCTTGTGCCCTTTAATTCCACACTTGTAGCATTTCACAGTGATACTTTCATCTTTCTTGTACGTGACTTGAGTTTTGTGATTGCTTTGTCTCTGTTTCACATGCATTTTCATCACGTTGTCAGCTTCTGTTCTGCTCATTTTCTCTGACTCCTCCTAGACTCTCAGTCTTCTTTTAAAGTCTGTAAATGTGATTGAATCTTCATTTTTTTGTCACATGAATGGCTAGGGGCTTGAATGAATCTGGCAGTCCTGCTAGTATCATGGCTATGATTAGTCCGTCGCTCATCGTTTCACCTGCATCTCTTAATGCTGCAATGATGTTCTCTGCTCTTATTATATAATCTGTTACACTCTCTTTTTCAGTCATGCGTAGCTTGGTTAAAGATGTGTACATATTTATTATTCGTGGCTTGCTTTTTCCAGAATAATGTTCTTTTAAAATCCCAAGGACTTTTCTGCCATCATCTGCTGCTTCATGTCGTATCAAAGACCTTATAAGCTCCGGGTAGCAGTCAGCGTTCTTTCTGCTATCTGCCGCAAGTTGTTCCAGGTTGGCGCCAACAGGTGCTCATAAAATAGTCTCTTTAAGCTTTAGGCTATGTCATGACTACAGAACACTTTCGAACCCAGATGCTGGAACCCAGAAGAAACACAGCAGGAGACGAGCGTGGCAGATAAGAGTTTTTCTTTAATCTGAGGATCAGCAGGCAGAGCGTGAACAGGACTTGAGGGAGATCCCAGACTTGAGGCAGGTGTAGGTGGCGTCACTGGTGGATTCCTCCGTAGGTAGATGTTGGTGACGGAAGTGGAGATCCGAAACTCCAAGGCAACGGCAGAGGCTCGAGGTGGGACCGCAGGAGTTGACAGAATAGGGGATCCGGGCTGAGGCTGATTCGTGCGACCACTCGTGGTAATGGATTCCTGGAGGGGAGTAGAGAGAGAGAGAGAGTTTTAGTCGCAGGCTTGACGTAACAAGACAAACTAGAGTTTGACATGGAGACCAACTATGCACCATCAGGGGCAACGGACTGGCGAAGACTGATGATCCTGGAGCTCCTTATGAAGGCGGATGAGGTGATGAGGTAAGTGGTCGCAGCAGGGGAGAATCAGCAGCCAAGCGGAGAGGAGAGTGGGAGGAGTCCGACAGAGGCACCATATCAGGCTATGTAGGTGACCCAGAAATCTTGTTTCCCACAGATCATACTTATCGTCGGATCCGTCGAAGAAAAGCTGCGGTGCCGCCATGATTCCCGTCATTGATCTGCCCGCCATCTGTCACGTTGTTCTTTCAGTTGTTCTTTTTCTTTCATTCAACTGTCAGCAACTTTATTCCGTGATGCGTAATACGTCGTATGTAAACTGTCCCGACAATAACTTATTTTTGTCTCCGAGCTGGTTCACAAGTAGCAGAAGCTTCGCGTTATTCTTTGCGCCTTTTTCTTCTGTTCAAACTCACTTGCGGCCGTTGCTGTCTGGGCCCATAACCTGTTGAGCGCAGCTCCGATCTTTCATCTGCGTGGTGGATAGAAGAAGAAGACTCCGGGACAGGATCAACTTTAGCCTCCTCTAGGCATATTTATTAACCATTGAGCACGGAACAAAAACATCTCTCTCGTACATCAGGGCTCATTCATTCAGCGAGTGATGTCATCAACCGTCGACACAGAGATACAACAATGACTCATGGGAACAGAAGTGACTCATGGGAAATGGAGTAGAAAGAGTAAGAGTGAAATAGTATACATTCAATACTTAACAAAAACAACAGCAAAAGATGCACATTTTGCGCTCCATAAACGACGTCAATAAGACAATAATAGAGAGATATAAAGCATTAATTACTCACCGATGAACTGCCTGCTGAGGTACACCCGTGTTTGCCTTCTGTCAAATGTATCAAACGCTGACGTCACATTGTTGCCCTGATTTCATTGGCTGGATATTGATATGTTGTTAGATCGATTAGTTGTTCTAGTGAAACAATAAACGCTGCATCTTCCCCTTCAAGTTTTTTTTACTTTTAATTTCTGGTCCATCAAAATCTTAGGGTTAAAAAAAACATTCAGAATCAAAATTAAAAGGTAAAAAAATATTCAGAATAAAAATTTAAGGCTTAAAAATATAGAGAATCTGATGGAACATAAAAACTTCCATACAATAAGAATTTCAAAATTATTGTTTGTCTTTTTTATTAGCTATACAGTTTAATGTTTATTAATAATCATAACTATTCTCTTTAGAAACAGGTTTCTTAGGATCGTTTTGCTTGAAATTTTCTTTTTTTGTTTTATTTACTTGTTTACCTAAGAAATTTCTTTATTCATGACTGTAGTTTAGATATGCAATAAATGAATGTGATCAGGTTTAGTTAGTCTCTGATGCGTTTTTTTTAACAAACTTTATTGTACATTTTTCAATTTACAGACATTCACAGTCACTTACTTGCACAATAAACAATTGTTAATATCAAACACACATATAAGACTGAAAAAACGAAAAATAGTAATATTTTTAACAATGTGTGTGCCTTTTTTTTTTTATAGATGCTCATATACAAACCAAATTAGGGTGAACAAACGTTATAAATGCACATATAGAAAGAAAAAGAAACAAAAATGAAATAATAGGCAAAGGCAAGGCCAAAACAATTCAAAATAATAATACTTTTGATATATTTTGATAAATGACTGTAGTTTTCTTGTTTTTGTTAGGAATGCACTTAAGACACTTATAATAATCAGAAAAATAATTCAAAAAAATACTAAATAAAGGGCATGTATTTTTCCATTTACACAAATGAATGAAATGTTTGCATAAAATAATAACAACATTAATGACATCAGAAATTCCCGGGTCCAGATTTTCCATATAGAAAAGAACATCATATAAGGAAAAAAAGGGAATATTTAAAATTTTGAGTGACAACCAATTGTGTATATCAGACCAAAATATTTTAACCTGGTTGCAACCGTAAAACAGATGTTCTAATGTTTCAGTTTCAGATGAACAGAATATGCATGGTTCCGATTCAAATTTGAATCTTTTATGTAAAAAATCTCCAACAGGGTAAATTTTAGATATTATTTTAAAATGCGTTTCTTTCATTTTAGGAGGAAGTGGGTACTTTGTGTATAAAGAAAAAGATTTGTTCATTTGGGTGGTTTTTAAATCGCATCTAACTCTGATGCGTTTTGTATTCAAACCTGAACATTGGAATGAGACACAGTGTGATGACGTCACAACAGCTGTTAAAAAGTTTCCTCGATACATTTTTTTTCTATTTTGATTATCTTTTTTATTATCTCCTGAAAATAAACAGTTTACTTTATACTTTATTTGCCAGTAAAGTTGAAAAAAAAACCGCGATTTTATGCTGCCATTGACATCATTATGTGAGCGACAGACAACACTCCAGACCAGCTTGTGGCGCTAAAGCACCATGACGCTGTTAGCCAAACAAAGAAGAAGAACAGCACGAGGCGCTAGCAGCGTTAGCTTGTTAGCAGGCTAGCAGCGTTAGCTTGTGTTCAGAGGTCGGTGGTGTTTTGTTGGGACGTTTGTGAGGTTTTTGGACAG
>JAUDJI010000104.1:0-34392 GCA_037389245.1 Oryzias sinensis | reverse complement strand
ATTGACTGCAACGAAAAACGGTAACGCTCAAACAAAAACGTATGGGGAAATGACAAAACATCGAGTCGAGGTCTCAAAATCCTCGCACGACGTAAATGTAATTCTCTACGAATTAATGCAGCCTCCTCCTCTATTGGGTCCTCCAAAAAAGGACAAGCCATTCTTGTCACTTAGATCGTGTGACGGAAATGTGGGCGATGAAGGTTGAAGCGAAAAATACCGCTTCGTCTTTAAAAAGGGGAGGGGACCGGCAGAAACTTTGAGTTTGGAGAATAAAACCTGCTCCCGACCAGGTTAGGTTCACAGCATAAGTAACCATGGACACTGACTCCGAGTAGAAGTTACCTCTCTTTCAGAAACGGGTTTGACTTACTCTGATTACTCTGGTTTGACAAACCTCCCATTCTGAAACGGAAAACCCAGGGTTTCCCTGATTTCAGGGTTAACTCACTCAGAGTTTACACTTAACCTCCTTTGTGAAACAGGCCCCTGTTCTCTGTCTTTAGTTCAGGAAACAAACATCCTGCAGCTCCTGACAGTCATTTCACCTCCAACAAGAAGCCCCGCCCCCTTTTTCATGTCAGGACAAAACCTGATCAGATCCTGATCCTCTGACTGTGGGGCAGTGCCTGTTCACTATGTAGAATACACGGAGGTTGAGGGTTTGATTCCAGGAAGGCTCACACTCTGAATCTGACATTAAAATTCCACTTCAGCTGCTCCACCTGTGCTGCCCCGCCCACCTGTGCTGCCCCGCCCACCTGTGCTGCCCCGCCTCCATCCAGGTGGACTCTTCCTGGTTGTGAGTCAGTGATCAGTGCTGCAGCTGCGTTGACACGGTGAGGGAGACTCTTCTTCCTCTTCATCTCTTTGCAGAAACTGAAGTGAGTTTGTTTCTGGAACTTTGTCTTCACTAACTTGACTGTTTGTTTCTGAATGTTTGGAGAAGATCTTCTTCTTTCTCTGCAAACTCTCCTCCCTCTGCTGTTTCCAAAGCTTCATCATTGTTAGATCAACAACATGGAGGACTCTTCTTCATCACCTCAACAACAATCAGCTGATGCTTGTTGGCTTTTTTCATTTCTGACTCCAAACCTTCCTGTTCTCCTGTGTGGAGGTCAAAGGTCATGAGAGTCTCTGTTGGAGCTTTGAGAGGAAGAATTCATGTCTTTATTTCTTTTCTCCTCATTCTTTGATTTCTGTCTGTTTTTCTTCATGTTTCCTGAAGTGTAGAAACAGGAAGTTTGTTGTTTCTGTGTCAAAGTGACTGAATGGAAATGTTGCTGCTGCAGCTCCATGTCTCCACCTGCTGGAGGGAGAGCAGAAGTGCAGCAGCTGATGGCAGCTTCCTCTGATGATGAGGAGGGTTTCCTCTGCAGGTGAAGGTGAAGGTGTGTGTGAGCTGATGTGGATCCAGTCAATCCAGCAGCATGGATCAGTGGGAGGAGCCCCAGGAGGGAGCCCCTCCCTCTAAAAGCAGAGATGGTAACCATGACAACCAGAGCAAAGCTCAGAGGTGAGATGAACATCTCCAACTGTCCATGATCTTCTCCATGTCAGAGCTCAGGACTCACACCAGCAACCTTCATTCTCCACAGGAACCAACCTGGAACTGGACATGGACCTGGACCTGGACCTGGACCTGAATCTGGATCTGGAACTGAACCTGGATCTGGACCTGGGTCCAGCTCCGTGTTCTTCATGTATGACTGGTCAAATGAAATTATTCCTCCTAACTTCAAAGACATCCCTTCAGGAATGTACCTGGAAGTGTTTGTCAGAGTTAAAGGAGCAAAGCAGAGCCCAGGACTCACACCAGCAACCTTCATTCCTCACAGGAACCAACCTGGACCTGGATCTGGACCTGGATCTGGACCTGAATCCAGTTGTGGGTCCTTCAGGAGTGATGTGTCAAGGGAGAGACCTCCTGACTTCAAAGACATCCCTTCAGCAGTGGAACAGTGAGTGTTTGTCAGAGACATTAGGGGTGTAAAACATCAATTCAGTGAACTATCATGATGTTTCATTTGTCATTAATGTAATAAGCTGCCAAGACCATATTTAAATATTTCTAAGCAGAAATGTAACTCAGCGTCTCTTTTGTTTTCCACTAAAACCCTCGTCCACTAGTTGGCAGCACTGAGCTTCTTTGAGCAGCTCTACAGCAAAACAACAAGATCTCACGAGAATAATCCTGTGATAGATGTGAACTCGTGAACCTCACGTTCGTTGTTGCATAATGAAATGAGACGTGTACAAATGTGTTTTAATTAAGGACGAGTACCAAACATGTGAGCCATGTTGGTGCCGGTACCACATGATTCTGGTGCTCCGTGTTGGACTCATATAAGAACATGAGAAGGGTCTGCTGATATCCCACCTGCATGACCCCGGGTTCTGGAGACGAGTAGGTCCTGGACAGATGGAAGGCTGCAGCCAATCACCTTCTCCCCTGAGTGATGGAGGAGATAATGATTGGTTTTACTATGATGGTCGTGTAGAACTGCACCATCATCTGGGCCTGCAGCCGGGCCTTCTTCAACTGCAGCAGGAAGTACATCCTCTGCTGGGCCTTTCTGAGCAGGGAGCTGATGGACGGCTTCCACTTGAGGTCCTGAGTGATGGTGGAGCCGAGGAAACGGACAGAGTCCACTATGGTGATGGGAGAGTCTGTCAGAGTGAGAGGAGTGAGGGGGCTGTGATGACGCAATGAAGTATTAGAAAACTCTTCTTCTTATTCGTCTTCTTACTGCCTTTTATGCCTTGAGACGCTTAGGGCAGCAACAACATCTTTCCACTCCTGATGGTCACAGGGATTGTGAAACCCTGTGATTTAGTCAATTCTCCCATTTCCCCCAGAAATCATGAGGGGGTGTGACATTTTCATCATAGGTGTATGTCTCCTGTGATATGCATGATCTATAAAAAAATCTAGAAATCACGATGTAGGATCTCCTTCAGCCTGTCACTCTGCTTCATCACACTTTCATGTTTTTGTGGAAAGAATATGAGAATTTATTAATTTGTTTTGAGGCACCTGAACCGTTTTAAAACTAACAGTTCAGCTACAGTCATCAGTGTTGAAATAAACATGACTTTATGTTCTGGTTAAGACACATTTTAATTGTTGTGGATTTTTCCTTTGCTGAAAAATCATTTTTGTGTGAAAACAGGACAATGTTAAGTGTTGAAAGAAAATTCTTAATTTGCAAAAAGACACAAATGTATCTGCTTGGTTAAAAGCAACTTGTATATGAGAGACAGTTACTTTATGTTCTGGTTATTAAATGAAAAGTGTTTTATTTATTTGTAAGTTATAATGACATTCAGAGATTTTTTCTAAGTCCCACTTAAAAAATCTGCATTATTGTCTCTGTTACTGTCTTTGGGTAAATCAGGATATGTTTTGTATCTTGACATGTACATCGTGGGATGTATTGTATTACCAGACTGTGATGGAATGAACAGATAGAACTCTATGCAGTGTCACACTGTTGTCAGTAGGGGGCGTTTTATCAGACTGTCTGACTAAAGATCAGTCTGTTCATCATCTGAGTTCAATAGTTCAACAAGGAAGATAATCTGAACAAACTTCTGAACAGAATCACTTAGTTTGTAATAAAACAAATGCTTTTCTTTCTTTAGGATCAAACAGAGACTTGGATCTGGATCTGGATCTGGATCCAGCTGTGGGTCCTTTAGGAGTGATGAATCAAAGAATAAAAATCCAGACTTCAAGGACATCCATCCAGGAGTGGAAGAGTGAGTGTTTGTCAGAGTTTCTGGAGGCTGGATTCTAGTTCAGATGATCAACAGTTTTCAGATGAAGGACTTGAGGTCTGGTTCAGTTCTGGATCTCTCTGATCAGACTCACTTGGAGCATCATGTGTGTGATGAGATCTTTTCAGTTGAGTCTTCTGAGAGTCTCTGAGAGACATCAGAGATGTTGGAGAAGAAAACATGTTGACTGCTGACTCTGACTGACAGCAGCTCCAGTCTAATGAGAAGAATCACTGCAGACTCCTAGGATTCAGATTTTCATGCTTTCCAAACATCACATTGTTCTAGTTGGACTTTCTGCTCTCAGAATTTCTCCATTTCTACATGGAGAATTGGAATCAGATTTTCTAGAAAAAAGTCTGGATTGACTGACAGAAAATGCTGAAAGCTGGAAACTGTTGATCCAAACATGTCATGTTATTCCAGACTAAACAGCTCAGTCTGTGTTCATGTCAAAGTCCATCAGCTGTTCATGAAGAAGCAGATCCTCCAACACTCTGATGCTTTGGTGTTTGCAGAGGTCAACAGGTCACACAGAGAGTCCAGTCTGCAGCCTCCAGCTGTGGATCCATGAAGAGTGACCGGTCCAAAGGTGGAACTCCAGACTTCAGAACTGAACCAGGACCTTCAGACTCACAGTAAGAAGCAGTTTCTAGTGAACAAAGCAGAGTTCAGCTCTCAGCAGGAACAACAATGTTCTCATCAAGAACATCAGCTGATCCATCCAGGAAGGTCAACCATCTGCTGTGAGCGCTTTAGGTCTGAGAGGAAAGAAAAGAGTTGGACAACTCTGGAGGACACAAAGCTCAGTCTGAGGATGAAGCAAACAGCTGAACTTTTCTCTGAGCTCAGTCCAGACATGAGCTCCAAACACAGCTAAGGCATCATTTAGACCTTCAGATGGACTAGATCTGCTCTGGCTTCACCTGGAAACACATTTGCTCACATTCAGCACAGTCTGGATCCCAATATCTGAGTCTGAAGATCAGAGAGGATCTGCTCCATGATCAGAGTCAGTCTGGAACTTCCCACTGACTGCTTTGATTGTTGTTCACTAACGTTTCTCCTTAGTGTCCACAGAGAGAAGAAGAGGAGCGGACCCCAGTCTGCAGAAAGAGCCAGAGCTGGTGAGTCAGAGCCTGATCCTCTGCTGATGGATTCTTCTGGAAACATGTGGAACACTCATGAAGGAGCTTTCTTCTCTGCTCTGTCAGCAGATGTTGGTCTGCAGGAGATGTTTGGAGAACATCAGATCAGTCTGAGGAGCAGAAGTCAACATGTGGCTGAAGGAACTGAAGAAGCAGGAAGAGAAACGCTCCTCAACAGGGTCTACACTGAGCTCTACATCACAGAGGGACTGAGACCAGAGGCTCACACCCAACATGAGGTGATGCAGCTGGAGACCACCACCAAGACCAACCAGCTCCATGACACTGCAATCAAGAACCCAGACATCTTCAAAGTCCTCCCTGACCAACACAGATCCATCAGAGTGGTTCTGACCAGCGGAGTTGCTGGAGCTGGAAAAAGCTTCTCAGTGCAGAAGTTCACTCTGGACTGGGCCGAGGGCTTGGAGAACCAAGACATCAGTGCTGTGGTTCCTCTGTCCTTCAGGGAGATGAACTTGATCAGAGATGAGCAGCACAGTCTTCTCACTCTGATCCAGCTGTTCCATCCAACACTCCAGAAGATCCCAGCAGAACAGCTGTCTGTCTGCAAACTTCTGTTCATCTTTGATGGTCTGGATGAAAGCAGACTTTCTCTGGACTTCAACAACAGTCCGCTGGTGTCTGATGTCACACACAAGTCCTCAGTCAACGTGCTGCTCACTAACCTCATCCAGGGACGTCTGCTGCCCTCAGCTCTGGTCTGGATCACTTCCAGACCTGCAGCAGCCAATCAGATCCTTCCTTCATGTGTGGACAGACTGACAGAAGTCCGAGGTTTCAATGATGCTCAGAAGGAGGAGTACTTCAGGAGGAGGTTCCCAGATGGAGAGCTGTCCAGCAGAATCATCTCCCACATCAAGGGCTCCATGTCCCTCTACATCATGTGTGAAGTTCCAGTCTTCTGCTGGATCACTGCTGTGGTTCTGGAGAACCTGCTGACCACAGAGCAGAGAGGAGAGCTGCCCACCACCCTGACTGACATGTACTCCCACTTCCTGATGGTCCAGACAAAGAGGAAGAAAAACAAGTACCAGCAGGAACATCAGACAAGTCCACAAGAGCTGACAGAGACTGACAGGGAAGTTCTTCTGAAGCTGGGGAGGCTGGCATTTGAACATCTGGAGAAAGGAAACATCATGTTCTACCAAGAAGACCTGCAGCAGTGTGGTCTGGATGTCACAGAGGCCTCAGTGTACTCTGGAGTTTGTACTGAGATCTTCAGAAGAGAGTGTGAGATCTTCCAGAAACCGGTCTACAGCTTTGTTCATCTGAGCGTTCAGGAGTTTCTGGCTGCAGTCTACATGTTCCACTGTTACTCCAACAGGAAGGTAGAGGTCATTGAGGACTTCCTGGAGAACAACATGGACAACCCATCCCTGGATGAGTTTCTGAGTAGAGTCATGAAGAAATCCCTGCAGAGTAGAACTGGACACCTGGACCTGCTGGTTCGCTTCCTTCATGGTCTCTCTGTGGAGTCCAACCAGAGACTCTTAGGAGGCCTGCTGGGTCAGACAGAGAAGAATCCAGAAACCATCCAGAGAGCCATCAACAACCTGAAGGAGATCAACATCAGTAAAGGAGTCTCTCCTGACAGAAGCATCAACATCTATCACTGTCTGATGGAGATGAAGGACCTCTCAGTTCATCAGGAGATCCAAGAGTTCCTGAAGTCAAAGAACAAATCAGAGAAGAAACTCTCAGAGATCCACTGCTCAGCTCTGGCCTACACTCTGCTGATGTCAGAGGAGGTTCCGGATGAACTGGACCTGGACCAGTACAACACATCAGATGAGGGTAAACGGAGACTGATCCCGGCTGTGAGGAACTGCAGAAAGTTCAGGTGAGTCCAGAAGTGATTGTGATGATAAATCAGATCAGTGTTCAGATTGATTTACGAAGAATGAAAGGTTTAAAAATGATTAGAAATAAAAACATGAAAGAAATAAATTAGTTTGTTTTTAACATTCAGATGATGTTTTAGCTAAATATCAAAGAAGGATAATATTTGTCCAAATGAAATCCAATCCAGAATCTTCTGAAAGGTTTGAACTCAAAGCAGATGGTCCAGAATGAATGGATGTCTTCATTTCCACAATGTCAGTCATTCTAGAAGCACATTTCTACAATGTCAGTCATTCTAGAAGCACATTTCTACAATGTCAGTCATTCTAGAAGCACATGTCTACAATGTCAGTCATTCTAGAAGCACATTTCTACAATGTCAATCATTCTAGAAGCACATTTCTACAATGTCAGCCATTCTAGAAGCACATTTCTACAATGTCAATCATTCTAGAATCACATTTCTACAATGTCAGCCATTCTAGAAGCACATTTCTACAATGTCAATCATTCTAGAATCACATTTCTACAATGTCAGTCATTCTAGAAGCACATGTCTACAATGCTCTTTCTTCTGTTCATCATCTTCTTTCTAGATAAATCATTGATCAGTGAATGAAACAGTTTGATGACTAAAAAAAACTGAAGCAGAAACTTGATTTCTTTGGTTCTTCTATATCAGATACACATTTCAACACACACACACACACACACACACACATTTCAGCACACACACATTTTAGCACACACACAAACACACTCATTGTGGGAAAAAACAGTGGTAGAAAAAACTGAGTTGGTTCTCAGGCCGTCTTCTTCTACTCCTCTACTGAAGTCCCACAACTACACATTAGGTGCACCCCCTTATAGGGCGCCCCCTACAGTTTGGAGAAAATAAAAGACTTTTAAGTGCGCCTTATAGTCGTGAAAATACGGTACCTGACATGTTTGAATGGACGTCTTCTTCATAGTCAAGGAGGACTCTGACTCTGAACAATGAAGCTTAGCATCACAGCTAACTGTCACTTTAGCCTGTTTCTACCAAGAAGATCTTCTGGAAAGTTCTGCCTGAAGGTTGGTGCTGCTGTGGTTCTGTTCATGATGGGAGACGTGGACCTGAGGAGGAAACTGGATCAAAGTTCTGCAACAGAACAGGAAGATGAACTGTTGTTGTTTACAGCTTCAGAGCTGAAAACGTGAAGATATCATTTTGGAAATGGAAACAGAAAACTCTCAGAAAACTGGATCAGAACCCACATTTAAAAACATTCAACCATCATCATCCTCATGGTCAGAGTGACAGCTGTCAGTCTCTGTGATCCAGATGTTCTACTGGTAACTTTGGGGTTCAGACCTCAGATCACTGACAGACTGAGGGCAGCATGAAGCTCCATGGAGCTCCACCTTCTCTCCTCCAGCTGCAGATGAAAGAAATATCTGAGAGAGACTGATGAGGAGGACTGGTTCATGATGAAGATGAAGCTCTGATGAAGAGACAAATGTCCAACTGGAACTTCATCACAGCCTGAATTCATCATAGATCACCTGTTTCTGTCTTTCTTTCTCTTCACAGACTTTCATATAAATTTGGACTCTCAAAGACTGACTGGAAAGTTGTGGTCTCAGCTCTGAAGTCCAATCCGTCCCACCTGACAGAACTGGACCTGAGCAGAAACAGCCTGGAGGATTCATCCATGGAGGTTCTGTGTTCTGGACTGGAGAGTCCAAACTGCAGACTGCAGACTCTGAGGTCAGAACATTGAAGCTGCTGGTTGGTTCATTTCTACATTTGTAGTTCTTCACTGAAGCTGAAAGGTTTGGATTCAAAGATTTTCAGGATTTTCCACAAATTGAACATCTTTGGTTCTTTGGAGAGTCTGCAGTGGAAGAAAACAGCTGCTAAGATTTTCTGTAGAACAAAGATGTTTCCATGGCAACAAAAGGTTCAGCTGTTGAAACATTTGACAGATTTCTGAGTTTAAAGAGAAAACAAACAAGAACTGAAACAGAAATCAAAGCTGCCTGAAAGCTGACCGAGGTCAAAGTTCAAATCAGACACAGCAGAGCATGTGAGCGTGCACGTGCACAAACACACACATACACACACACACACACACACACACACACACACGTGTGAGTCAGACTAGAGAGGAAAATCAGAGAAAGGAGAGTTTTGGTGCAGAAATGAAAGAATTGAGTAAACCTGCAGAGGCAGATCTGTAGCTGCATATCAGTTTGATGTCAGACAATATTTTCAAGGACCAGAGTCTACCAGGTTCAAGTTATAAGATTAACAATATTTGATAAAGGATTAAATGAGTTAGCGTCAGACGCTGCACCACAGCAACACTTCTGTCAGAGATCAGTGGTCCAGAGTGTCAGAATCTCTGTCTTCTGTTCTCTCCAATGGTTAACTAGACTCCTTCTGAGGGCGTTCCTCTGTGTGTAGTGGGGATAAATGGTCTGGTGGAAGTGTTGATCTCTTCCTCCACAATAAACTCAGTTTGACAGCAGCTTCACTGTCAGGAAACATTCCAGCTACAGTCACAGAGAAAACTGTGTGATTGGGGGGGGGCATCAGCAGAATCTTCTAGATCAGCTGCTGCACCCTCATTTTTCTGAAAATCATCATGAATGTAGAAGGCAGAAGATCCTGGCTGCAGTCTGCAGAGGGAGGCGTGCCTCTACATGGGCGGAGTTAAAGGCGTTGAGTCCCGCCCACTGTGTGTGATTGATGGTCACAGTAAAGGTTGACATTCAAGACCACTAAGTGTCTCATCTTTGAGAAGCTGATCTGGTTTCTTCAGTCAGTAATGATCTGCTCTGTTCAGGAGAAGATTCTCTCAAGTCTCAGGTCTAGGTTGGTTCTGATCCGGTTCTAGATCATGGAATTGTTTTCTTGCAGACTCGAAATTCTCTTTTTCCATTATCAGTTAAAGTGAAGTTTTTCTGGATTTAGCTTCTCTTTCCAGTGTCTCTGTAGGTTTTTGTGTTGATGTTGTCTCTTCTAGTCTTTTGTTGCACTTGGCGCTCTATTCCATTCAGCTTTCACTGCCCCTCCCCCGCTCAGTACCAACAGCTATACACAAATCCGCCGCGAAATCTATGGGCGCTGCCATATTGGCTATCGCCATTACTTTTTTAAAATTTTTTTTTATTTATGCAGAACAAAAGTGACATACAGCAAAAGAACAAAGAACAATAAACTGTACATCGAATGTTCAAAATAAACGCCAGGGGATATATGTAACACTTTTGATTAAGAATACTGGGCAGATTCGTCTCAGGGAGGAAATGTGGAGATGCAAAATCACACAGGACTCCTTCAGCTGATTTGAAATTGATATATTTACAGTGAACAAGCAACAAAATAATTGACAGACAATATGTACAATGCGAAATAACCATATATATATATATTTTTCCTTTTAGTCCAGTGTCCAACAAGTTTACCCTTTTTGGATGATTCAGAAATAGTCTTTGGAGTCAGCTGAGTTAGCTCCAATGATTGGTGCTTGAGCAATGCCGATAAAGTTATTGATGAGGGTTCATGTGATTGTATCCTACCGCGTTAGTAGGGACTAGGCCTGCACAATATACCGCAAATTTATCGTTATCGCAATATCCAGCTCTGCAATATGCATATCGCAAAAGACGGCGAATATCGCAATAAATCGCAAACCCAAAATGTGTTAAAACAATCTTCTAGCAGCTTGAAGCATTTAACGAATCAAATAAATCCCTTTATGCTTTGACCAATCAGATGGACACCTTCCCATTGTTGACCAATCAGATGGAGTCCTATTATGTTAGATGTTTGTCCCCCATGTCGACGAGGGTCATTTGGAGTATAATTTTTAAACTGTTGCAATGAAATGGGAATGATGTTTTTGTTTATTTTTCTATTTGTTTATTTCCTGCAAATTATATCGTTATCACAATATTGATCACTAATATCGCATATCGCAAGTTTTCCTCATATCGTGCAGCCCTAGTTCATACTAGGTCACGTTTAAGATGTGGGCCTCTATCTTTTTTCTTCATTGTTCATTTATGTTTTGGCCACAGCTATAGGTCTTAACTTTTTCTCCTTTTTGAAAAAGACTTGGATTTTAAGTTATGTTGACTTATTTAATAACACTTGCAGTAAAATGGAAATGTAGGAGACACCAACCTATTTTATTCCTGGGCATCTATATATATATTTTTGTAATCATTCATCTTAGTTTTGGCAAGTTCTATGGTAAATATAAATATAATAGACGAAATATTTTCTTCTTTTTGAATAAAACACGTTAATTTAAGTTGTGTTGAATTATTTGAATAAAACTCACACTGAAACCAAAATGTATTGGTATTTTTGCTTTTCTATTTTTCCATTTATCGCAAGTCATACCGTCATCACAGTTTCAAACAGTGATATCGCATATCGCAGATTTTTCTAATATCGTGCAGGCCTAGTAGGGACAGTTGGCTTTTGGTCCAGGTGGGCTCTGTTAACTCGCCATCAGCAGATGGGAAGAGGATTCCTCCCGATGGAAAAAAAAACCTGGCCAGTCGCAGTGTGAAGAAAAAAAACGAAAGTTGGAAGATGAATTAGAAGGCTGTCTGACGCAGGGCGTTGTGCAGCAAGGATTTTGCTGAAACTCCCGAATGTATGCCTCCTGTCAACCATCCCCGCCACTTATTTATAACTGAATGAAACACGGAAGTTGAGTGTGTTGTCACGTTCGGAGGTCTCGCGAGAGTTCCCGAAATCGCGTGTGCTTTAAAAGGGACAGTGCCAGGAAAACATGTGGGTTACATATACAAGCAAAAAAATAAACTTATATTAAATTATACAGCTGGGCAAGGTGATACGTTTTAATAGCTTTTTTGTTTGTACTGGGGGAAATGGAATGTAAGTAACATCTAACTTGGGCTAGTAAATCAAGAAAATTAGGAGCTTTATTGCTGAATTTAGATTTGTGAATATAATACTTGGTTAATAAAATCAGAAGATTTATTAAATAAAATTGAGATAAAAATGTCTTATCATAATTAACGTAACCAAATAAGATGTTTTTCCATGTTAAATTAAAATGTGGATAAATTTGAGTTTTTATCAAGTTTGTCAATTTGTCCCATATTTTTTCAGTGTACTTGCAGGTCCAAAAAATATGCACCAACGTTTCCTCAGACTGAGAACAGAAAGGTTATCGCCATTACTGCGTGGCTGTGGACTGTGACTTACCGCTCCCTCTATTGGATTTTCAATGAAAGCGAAAGTGAACAATAAACCCAAACAGAGTCTCATTAAAACAAGCAAAAATTGTTCATGGACAGCCAATTTGGTATTAAGTGGTTGTGAGCAAAAAGTCAAAACGACTCGCAAAAGTAGCCAGAAACTGTCAGCACATAAACCTGTATAAAATATAAAGTCTTTGTTATTTAAATTTTTCGCTGACACTCATGGCGTTGGATCAGTCTGAGTGCCACAGTCCTTCATCGGCTTGTTACCGCAGCTGAAACTGTAGTTGTGGTCCATGTGATCTGGCCACTGGATTCCAACATCACGAGTTTGCAGAGTCAAATCTTCCAAATTTCCAACATCCACATCTGTTTCCATTGGTTCAATAGCTGAGTTCAGGTGTAGTGGCTGAAGACATCTTTTTTTGGGTGGAGGTCTTGCTGGAGTGAACTAAATAAAAAAAGAGCTGTGCATTAGTAAAACATGACAATGAAGCATATTTAAACTAACAATGTGATGCAATAACATGGCTCTGCTAAGAGACCTACTTACACGACAATCGTAGCCCATGAACAACACAGGATATGGATTTTCTCTTGTGGGTTGTCCGTCAGGAAAATGTATCCCACATACCTTAGAGTGAAACATAAATAAACATACATTGGTTGGTGTAAATACTTCTGAAATACTTTGCACATGCACAATTCCATTTTACCATCCTATTTATTAATCCCTGGAGGGGGGTTACATATAATATTGTTCTTTTTTGTGGTGTAAGGGGCCAAAATTGTTGTTTATCCCCATCCTGTTTAGTCTCCTGTTGTAATTGAAGTACTATGTGGATTTTTTATTTTTTGCAAGAATGAAGATTTGTCTATTTGAGATACTAGTTTAATTATTTAATAACACCAATCACAGAATAATCAAAAAACCAATTGGTTGAGTACATTTACCCATCCATGATCTAGCAGATGTTTTTTTACCAAAAGAAAAGCAACAAGGACAAACAGTTAAGCCAATGCACAGAAATAAACTACAGTAACTTAATTACAGATCATACAAAGCAGTAAAAACAGAGCTTCAGTCTTGTAAAATCATATTTTCACTTGAAAACACTACGACATGAAAGCTTCAGCTGTGTTTTCGCCTGTGGCTAATAATGTTAGCATCTTAGCTAGCGCTGTTATGTCGTATGTTTACACCCTCTGCGTGCAACATCTGGCATTAACAGATAGAACAAACAAAGCCAAACGTACCACAGTATTCTTGTTTGCTGTGAAGCCATCTCGGTTTATGTATTACATCCACTTTTGACGCACATCTTGGTCCTCCGCTCGACCAGGAAATCTGTGTAATCCATAAGGCCGTAAACACGGGCAGTCTAGGTGCAGCAAAGGTTTATGAATTTATGAACAGTCTTATTCCAGGCCTTTATTTTTGCACTGCTGTTATTAAAGCAGCCGAAAACACAACAAGTTCTTCCCGGCATCGTTGAAAAGAAAAAAAAAATGGACAAACTTTTCGCATCTAAGCTCGCTTGTAAGCTTGCAGCGAACGTCTGCAACAGCCGCTGCGAGACCAACAACAAGCTACTTATGCTACTTCCTTAGCAGCAGAGCACCGCAGTAATTGCGGCGCTACTTTACTTCCGGGTTTTGCCGAATTAGTGTATTCCATTCAGCTTTCACTGCCCCTCCCCCACTCAGCACCAACAGCTATTGACCAATTATGAGCGGCTTGAAGAGAAAAAGAAGTGAGAGAGTGAAGGACAGTTAAAATGGTTTCCAGGAAGAAGTTGGGTCTTGTTCTCTCTGTCGTTTCCTCAATGGAGCGTTTAGTTCAGACTGATGCTGTTGGATTTGCCTGTGACTGTGATCGTCTCCAGGGTTTATTGATAACATGATCGACAGCCTGATCAGTGGCTTGCTGCAGCTGTGAACGTGCTGAGGAAGAGGAGGGTGGTGTGTTTGTCCATTGAACAGAAACAGGAAATACAGAAAAAAACAGCAAACTGGTGTAAAATATGAGACATAATTCTATGAGATAAGAGCCGTTTTGTACCAGAGACTCATCACAGTTTGTTGCCTTTCTTGCTCCTGTAGCCAAAAATAAAAAGGGCTGTTTTAACTGTTAAAGCAGAAGTGTACAGATCCTAAAATAGTAGATCTGGGGCCTCATTTATAAAGCTTTGCGTAGGATTTGCGTCAGAAGTGGCGTACGGATGAAACATAGGACGTGCGTACGCACAGAAATATTCAGATTTATAAAACCGTGCGCACGCATATCCTACGCATCTTTCCCTTAATAAAGCACAACCGATTCTAAATGCAGCACAGCTTTTTGCGGCTTCATGACACGCCCATAGTTGCCCATAAATAGTCCGTGAAACGCCCACAAATGAATATTCATGGCTTGCTAAATCATGGCAAACACAGAGAGGAAATCAAAAAAACGTAACTTCATTCAATGTGAAGTAGAAGTTATCGTTGGCGAGGTGGAAAAGAGGAGAAAAATGTTGTTTGGAGGGCACAGTGTGGCCATTACTAATGCCAAAAAGGCACGTGAAAATGCTGTAGCCTCGGACCGTGGCCGAAGTAAAAAAGAAATGGTCGGACATCAAAGTCGCGGCAAAAAAGCGTCTGGCGCTGCATCGCCAGAGTGTGTCTGCCACGGGGGGGGGGGACACCGGAGCTGACCCCTCTTGAGAGACTGGCGGCAATAATTGGGGAATCCCTTTTAAGGGGATTGGTGACTGAGGTGGAGGGAGACACCGACGCGCCAGATGCACCGGGTGACACCCCCCCAAAAGCCCGCAGAGGTCCAAAGGGACGGCTCGAAGAAGTCGGAACCGGCTCATAAGACACTCGTCCTCGTTTGCCAGCAAGTCTTCTTGCTGTCTAAAGATTAAGATGCGTTCACTCCGAATTCTTCCATTTGCCACATCTTCCAAGAGCACAACATCAGCCATTGTGCGTCATTATGCATTGTGATGGGGCATTTTATTTCCATCCATTTAATTACATCTGACAAGCTACAGATGTCGGTAATAATCCACGTGGAAATGGGAAATAGTTCAGTGAAAATGTAATTTCTTGTTGCTTTCTGAATGGTTGGGACATACGCCATACATGGTTTTATCAAAAATAAAACAAACTGAAGGCATATGCATGAATACCATAATTCCATAGCTTATGAAGAAATGTTTTAATATGAAAACAACTTTCCCCAGTGGACAATTAATACGTCCGTCCGTCCGTCCGTCTGTCTGATTCGCACGCATCTGGCGGCGCGTGCACACGCAGCGGCTCCTCTCTCCCCTACCTTCAGTTTTTTTTGGCTTTATCTTTTTGGGTTTCACGGATTTATTGTTTTTAAAAGAATGTATTTTAAGTCGTAAGTCGTTTATTTATTATTTTATATGCTGCTTGCACTGTGGGGTGGGAGGAAAGCAATTTCATATGTGCTGTATGTCCTACGGATGCAGCATATTTGACAATAAAGCTGACTTTGACTATATCTGCTCCACCAGACGGACACATTGACGAGAATATCAGTTTTGTACATTATTTCGTTCTGTTAACTATATTATTTATGAGGATGAATTGCACAACATGCCAATATTGCAGAACATATTTCACTTTTCTTTTTGCAAATATGTGTTCATTTAAGTTTCTGTTGTAATTTTCGTTTGATTTTTTTGTTTGTTTCACTGCTGATCGATCAAACTGGTGTTGGTGTTGGCTGTCAATTGTCAGACTTGCTTTGTGAAGTCTTCATGTTATTTATGAGAGGCAGGATTGTCATTTTCACTTTCACGTGTTTCTTCCATCTGCCGACGGTGTCGCCGTTTCTCATTTCACCCGTTTTTGTGCGTACGCCTGGGTCAGAGCTTGCGTGAAGGACCGCACATTTTCCCGTCAAGTTTGCTTTTTATAAATCTCAGCTATTGCGTAGAGAGTGGCGTACGCCTTCTTTTGTGCGTACGCAACGTTTATAAATGAGGCCCCTGATCTTTTCCTAAATTAAAAAATGGACATGGTGAGCCTTCATTTTTTCATCTCAGGAAACACTGGTATTATTGCACGTGGAAACTTCTAAAATGCTAATTAAAAATATAGTAATTGCGGTGACGAAGAAGAATCACATACAGTGGGTGGAGCCCAACACATTTAACCCCGCCCACATTGGGCCACGCCTCTGTCTGCACACTGCAGCCAGGAGTAGTTGGGCAGTCCGGCGTCAGTCTGTCAGGCGGGAAAGACGCCATTACAAAATCGGGCAACATCTGGGCAGAATCATCAGCTAGACTTGATTGAAACTGTTAGTGTTCAATAAAACAGCTGAACTGCTGCATTATGGGATCTGTAGTTACTTTGTTACCAGCGCTCATTTTGCTGCACCTTTAATAACAATAATATAAAATGATCTCGCAGACCAGATGTGGTGGACCGAGCAGTAGAAGACAAGGACAGCAAGCATTCAGTCAGACATAGTTTCAGAGTTGAGAAACGTAATAAAGAACATTTCTCTAAAAGAATATGAGACTGGTTCTTTGGCTGAACCCACTTTGGAGGCTCTGAGGGTCTGAACAAGGGGGGGGGGGGGGCCCTGAAGGAAGATCAGCCTTCAGCCGTGGAGAGAAGATCTGTCTGGCCTCTTCTGACCACGGTCAGAGGACAAAGCAGGAAGTGTCCAACAGAGTCTGCTTTCTCTGTTCTTCTGCTTCATTCATGAGGAGCCGGATGGCCACAAGGCGGACTCTGACATGAGGAAAGGAAACCTGTTTGAGAGAAATGTAGCCCAGCTCCCACTGCCTTTTTAAACACTATATGGTAGTTCCTGTTCGTCTTTGTAGCATAGCAAAAAAAAGCCCCCATGCCCCCCCCCCATGAGGAGAGGGCTGTCAGTCAGTCCTCTGTATTTTGAATCAGCTGAAGATCAAGACAAGTCTTTTCTGAAATGTAGAAAGAAAATGAAATGTCAGTAAAGTCATTGATAAATGAAGACGTCTTTATCTTTATTGTCATCTGACTGTAAACTGAAGACCTGCAAGAGAACAAAGGCACATTTACTAGAGAGGGGGGACAGACTGACAGAAAAACACTTTCTACCTGATTCTGCCTCCAGGTGATTCTTTTTCATAAGAAATTTAGAACAAAAACAGCCTAAAAACATGATAATGGTTTGGATTCTTGTCATGATGTCATTGACAGTAAAGATGCAGCACTCTCATGGGTGGGGGGGACTTTTTTCAGCTCAACAAAAGTTAGATAGTCACGTGTCAAGTTAGCGGTCACGTGACCCAAGGCACGCAAGGCATGTAGTATACACGCAACAGGTGGGGAAACAAACAATGGCCCAGGTTGGCACCCGTGTTACACCAGCATCATAAGCAACATTAGCATTTCATTATTAGCATCTTAACCATAAAATTATTAGCATCATTAGCATGACTTCAGGATCAATAGCATAACAACATTAGCATCATTAGCATAACATCATTAGCATCATTAGCATAACATTGTTAGCATAACATCTGTAGCCTGTTTGTAATTTCTAAATGGAAGATTATTTTACTGGATTCTTTTAACCCTTATTTCCAATAAATTTGAAGTTGCTTCAGCGAATGTGAAGGCGCAATGCACACCCCTCAACACTAGGGGAAGTATGCACCTCAACACATCCACAGTGTTGCCAGAAATTGGGCAATATTGTTCTAAATTAGCGGGTAGAAATGGCTTTGAGCAGGTATGCATAATTTGCTGGTTTTAAGGTCAGTTCAGGTTTTTTCTCATGAACATATAGTAGTGGTGTAAGTTAGGATGGGTGGCTGTTGGAGTTGTGCTAATCTTCTATGAATTGGAGCTCCATGAACGCACCAGGCCGCGTGTGGGAGGAGCTACCAGCTTATGCTTTTAGCCTGATAGCCACATAGAACCGTGTCTGTGTTCATGTCATTTACAATGCATGGTAGACATGGAGGACAGACGGACGGACGGACGGACGGACGGACGGTGGGGAGGAGAGGGGGGTGGGCTGCTGGTGACTGTGGGTGAAGATACATCGGGGGGAGGGCAGGCTACAGTGACGGTGGGGAGTGGAGTGTTCTCACTGAACCTATTGAAAAACATGTTCAGGTCGTTTGCTCTCTCTACACTCCCCCCCTCTGTGCTGGTCCTGGCTCTGTGTCCAGTGATGGTTCTGACACCTTCCCAGACGTCCCTCATGTTGTTCTCCCTCAGCTTCTGCTTCACTTTCTTCCTGTAGCAGTCCTTTGCTTCCCTCAGGCAGTGTTTCACCTCCCTCTGTGCTGCTTTCATCTCCTCCGTGTCCTTAGTCCTGAAGGCCTTCTTCTTCCAGAGAAGGACAGCCTTGACTTCCTGTGTTACCCATGGTTTGTTATTTGGTTAACACCAAACAGTCTTGGTGGGGGCGACCACATCTGCACAGAAGTTAAGATAGTCTGTGATGCAGTGCTTCATCCCCTCGATGTCCTCGTCATGTTCACCCAGCAGCACATCCCAGTCCGTGGTGTTGTAGCAGTCTCTCAGTGCCTCCTCTGCTTCAGGAGTCCACCTCCTGATGGAACGAGTGGAGACAGCCTGCCTTTGGACCAGGGGTGTGTATTGGGGCTGTATGTACACCAGGTTGTGGTCTGACTTTCCCAGTGGGGGCAGGGCGGTGACTCTGTATGCCTCCTTCACGTTGGTATACAGTAAATCTATTGTCCTGTTCTTCCTGACAGTCCACAACCTGGTGAAAGTTAGCCAGGATGGAGTCCAGGGTGACATGATTAAAGTCTCCCGAAATTATTATGAAGGCCTCAGAATGTTGTGCCTGCAGCCGTGCTGTGATGCTGTGTATTTTCTCGCAGGCAGCGGCTGCGTCCGCCCTCGGAGGGATGTAAACACAGATGGAGATCACGTGACTGAACTCCCTGGGCAGATAACTTGGCCGCAGACTAACGGCTAGCAGCTCCAGATTAGGGCAACAACACACTGCCTTGACTGTGACATGGTCAGGGTTGCACCAACGGCTGTTGATGTAGATGATGAGTCCCCCACCTTTGCTTTTCCCACACGCCTTCGTGTCTCTGTCGGCTCTTACAGCTGTAAATCCCCGCAGGTCCATGTTAGCGTCCGGTACGCTATCGGTTAGCCATGTCTCCGTCAGAATGAGCAAGCTGCACTCACGGTAAATCCGCTGGTTCTCCAGAGCGGACAGCTCGTCCATCTTATTCGGCAGTGAGTTGACGTTCCCCATAATCATTGAGGGAAGCAATGGTTTATATCGCCTCCGATTGTCCGCTAGCCTAGCCTTTAGCTTAGCCCCGGCTTTGAAGCCCCGGTATCTCCTCCGCAATTCCACTGGGATGTCGTGCCACACTCCATGCGTATTCTTCCTGAGAGCCAGCAAAATCTCTCTAGAATAAACGAGAGCTGGCTCTAATGTGAAAAACGTCCGTATCCATAGGATACCTATCAGTAAAATGTAGGATAAGAAAAAGAAAAAGAAAGAAAACAAAGAAAGGATTGAAGAACGAGAAACAAAAAACAGTGCTGCGAAGCGGCTGGAGTGGCTGCCATCTCTTACAGCGCCCTAGTTAAACTTTTGAATGTTGAGAGTGCAGGTTTCTTTATTTTGAAGAGTACTACATGGTAACAATGTTTCCATGTTTGAGTTCACAACATCATCCCAGCTTCAGCTCCCTTCATGACAGTCGCTGTAGCGTCAAGTCAATGCTTGCAGTCCTGCGTTAATACGTCAGGGAAAAATAAAACCAGAGAACCTGTCTCCATCAAGATCAAAACTATCATAAGGTTCAGGAGTCCCTAGCAGGCTGGTTCCGCTTTCTGCAGCGGATCTTTCTGGCCGCCAGCTTGGCTTCCTGGAGCCGCCACAGTGATGGCGTGTGAGGGAAACAGACTGGATCTGTGAGCACAGACAAACAGAGCAGAGAAGAGCTCTGGGAGAAGGGTCAGGCATTTTTTTGTTGGGTCTGACGGTTTTCAGATGACTTTTGGGCTGGAAAACTGGGACACCATCTAGGAATCCTGCACAGAGAAAGAGAGTCTGGAGTATTTCAATAAGAACTTCAAGACGTGGATGACCGGCGCTTAAAGAAAGCTCCTCTGTGGTCCACATGAACCCTCAAACTACAAAAACAGAGTCGTCCATGTTTGCATCTTCTGCAACAGACGGATTGTTTGTCTCCATTTGATCCTCTAATGTCAGCAGAAGTATGTCATTTCTCTGACTGGAACACCACAGAGCAGGTATCCAGGAACACGTGTCCATCTCCAGGAATCAGCCAATGAGCGTTTAGACCCCGCCCACTTTCACTGATTGACAGACAGACTCATTCTGCTGGAAAAGCTCTTCATGAAATAAATGTCATTCTGAAAAACAGCAATGTGAAATAAAAACAAAGATACTTTGGAAAATATTGATTTAGAAATCTGAGCTTCTGAAGAAAGACAGAATTATAATAATATTCAACATGATTAAAAATAATATTTTAAAATGCTGTTTTAAAATAACGAACAGGTTTTTAAATCATAAATTATTTGATATTATAATGGCTAATTTAATATCTGTGTGCAGGTTTTTCACTATTTCATGATCTTTTTATGTATTTATGAGAGATTTATTGGTTGATTGTGTGATTGCACAAGGTCATATTTATCTAATTATTTATAAACAGTTTGGGACTCCATATATTAATGATTGAGTTTGTTTTATTTTGTTAAATAGTACAAGAAAATAAAGGGGGGGGGGGTGATGTAATTTAGTTTATTCTTTTCTCTGATTCTATTTATTGGTTCATTTGTAAGTCCTTCTATCTAGCCAATTGTGATTGGTTCCTGATCTATAGAGGGTGGGAACAGGTGAGGAAGAAAGGAGAGATGGACAGGATGTTGGAGACAGAGATAGTATAGTAGGGAGATGTAAGAAAGTCATAAATATAATGAGATGCTTGAAAGGTACTGGGTGGGGAGCTAGTGCACAGGCTTTAAAACAAATATATATTACAATGATTAGGTCAGTCACAGATTATGGAATTATTGTTTACAATACAGCGTGCAAAACGTTATTACATAAAATAGAAGTCATCCAAAATCAGGCTTTGAAAATATGCATTGGGGCTATGAGGTCAACTCCTGCTGTGTCATTACAAGTTGAAATGGGGAAACTACCATTGAAACTAAGAATTAAACAGCTGATGCTTAACTATTGGGTGAAAATACAGGGTTGTGTAGATGTAGGGAACATGGTTGGGAGGGCTATTGATCCTTGTTGGAAAAGTGATAATGGGACAAATGAAAGTGCTGCTTGGAAATTAGCTAAGTTAGCGAGAAAAGCAAATATTCATGACAAAACGCTAGTTAAGACGGTTTTGTACCCGACCACTCTTTTCTGGATTTTTCCAACTGCACAAGTGGATTTGTATCTCCATAGAACAATGGAGGATAGAAAAGGGAAGGGAAACTGCGACGAGATAACAGCAGACAGATTAGACACAGTCCATGCTTCATTTATTCCCATATATACAGATGGATCTAAAGACCCAGACACAATGAGAACTGTTTTTTCTTTCTGTATCCCTACATTGGGCAAATATGTTGGAATGCAGCCCCTAAGGCTCATGGGAAGTGGGGAGCTTAGGTAAAACCTTGAGTCAGAGGGCTGGAAGCTGAAGTGACCCTCCATGCTGTTTAGGCTGTATGTGTGCTTGAATAAACGGGTTTGATGCTCAAAAGGGAACGTTGCCTTTCTTCCTGTTTATTTCTGCCTGAGACTGTCCGGGGTCGTGCGGTGTATGGGACATGGACAGCTCTCCAATGAAGCCATCTAAATAGCAGTCTGACATTAGCTTGCCCACTAAACTGACGGTCCGGCTGGATCGTTACAATACTATTCTGAGAGCAGATCAGATATATTATATGAAATTTATGAGAGTTTTATCAGGTTGGCAAACTTGAAAATAAACATTAGATTCATGTGGGTACCAGCACATAGGGGGGTGGAGGGAAATTAAATGGCTGACTTCCTGGCAAGAAGGGCATTGAAATGGGGAATAGAGAGAGAAATTCCATTAGGTAGGACAGAATTTAGGGCAATTATTAGGAGGCATATTATGGAAGACTAGCAGACACAATGGGAAAGGGAGGGGAAAGGAAGACATCTATTTAGTATTCAGGACAAAGTAGGGAGAGGTATGAATGTCAGAGTTAACACCAGAGATAGCTGCATAATATCACGGTTGAGGATGGGACACACTGGTTTAAATAATACATTGCATCTGATAGGGAAACATCCAACTGGTTTGTGTGAGTGCGGGAAAGGGGAAGTCGGTGGAGCATGTTCTATGTCAGTGTGAACTGTATAGGGAGGAAAGACGACAACTGGAAAGTAGGGTACGGAGGGTGAGCAAATGACTTTAAAGAAGCTTTTGGGAGGGGAGGAGAATTTAAATGGTGCAATTATAGGTTTTTTGAAAAGAACTAGGTTATTGAGGAGAATTTAGTTGTTTTTTTTTAGTTAAATTTGGTTAGGTAATCCCCACTCTGACCCACACTCCAACACAGTAGGTGGCGGTAATGCACCTTCACGTTAGTGCCTCCCGCCAATAAAATCACAAGAAAAAGAAGAAGTTGGAGGCAGAGCACATGGTGACTTTTCCCTCCAGAGAGACAGACGGCTTCCAGTGTGTTTGTAGAGACATTTGGACACATTTGGCTCAGAAAATGAGCTGGGATTGGTGAGTGGAGGAACTGCGGGTGAATAGCTGTTTTCTGGTTGGGAGTCGGAGTGGAGGCTGTGGTGTAACGTGCATCACGCTGGTCACATGGAAGGGGAGTCGTCTTTCTGTTCTTTCTGGATCTGACTGGATGATTGCAACAAACTCCATGTTTTCCAATAGCAACAACAGGCCTGCAAGGCTTTTTCTTGGCTTTAAGGTGCCGGTGTGGGTACTGGATGTTCTCGGGTTGCCGGATGTTCTCGGGGTCCTTCCAATGAGTTATATCACGTGGAGACATCACGTGGTTCCTCATGGGAGGAGAGCACCGCCATCTAGGTGAGGTCAAGTTTTGAAGACCAAACCACTTTTTATAACATTTAATAAAGAGCTCTGTTGTACTTTCAATCACTTCATTATATGAAAAAGAAGAATGGCTTGAAATTGCTTAGTTTTGTTCAGAAATACAAACTTCACGAGTACCCCTAACTAGTATTTGACTATTTAGATTTTTTCTATGTTTTTTTTTATTTTATTTTACTTATGTTTTTATTTATTTGTGTGTTATGTTCATTGTTTCTTTTTTTCCCCTCTATTCTTTATTTTCTATGTTAATATGTTATGTTTGGCAATGGTGACTGATCTTCGAGGCAATATTGATTACATTGTTATTGTTCGTTGTTAACGTTAATGTGATTGTTAATGTATGATACCGCAATTGTCAATAAAGTTTAAAAAAAAAACTTAACGTTAACTCATTGGTCGTGGCAACTTACAGCCAATCAAATAGTGTGACGTCATCATTGGTCGAAGGACCCCGAGAACATCCGGTACCCACACCGGTACCGGGACTATTTTTTTTTTTAAATGTTTTTTTTTTATAACTTTATTGAACAAATGCAAGTATACAACATGAATAACAATGAATGCAGTATACAACATACAATCAATATACAACACAAATAATGTTAAACAGCCAGGGGAGTCGATTCATTAAATATTTGCAGAGAGTTACAAATTTCAATAGTTCTGAGAGCCTTTTTGTTGGAGGAAAAGGATATTGATTTTATGTAAAAAGTTACATCTTTAATTAATTGTGGGAAGTATGGTGTTTTATTAGTAAATTTACATTTATGTATGTAGAATTTTGCCAGAAGAATTAATAAATTAATTATAAAAAAAACTTGTTTTTTGGGGGTCCTGAAAAAACAAAGTAATACATTTTCCCATTTCAGGGAGAAATCTTTGAAGACATGAATAATGATGAATCTACTGAACTCCTATGGAGTCCTATACTGTTCATAATTAAATAAATAAATATTTGATTAAATAAATAAATATGGCCTCATGCAAATACACAGTCAACCAATAAATATCTCATAAATATATAAAAAGACCATGAAATGGTGAAAAACCTGCACACTGATTTTAAATTAGCCATTATATTATTCAATATATTTCATTTTGCTTTGCAAAACCTGTTCATTATTTTAAAAAAGCATTTTAAAATATTCATTTTATTCATGTGGAATATTATTATAATTCTACTTCTTTTTTCAGAACCTTGGATTTCAAAATCAATATTTTCCAAAGAAGCTTTGTTTTTATTTCATGTTGCTGTTTTTCACAATGGCGTATTTATTTCATAATGAGCTTTTTCAGCAGAATGGCTCTATCTGTCAATCAGTGAAGGTGGGTGGGATCTAAACGCTCATTGGCTGATCCATGGAAATCGACTCTTATTCCTCGATACCCGCTCTGACTGCGGTGTGCTAGTCAGAGAGATGACATATTTCAGCGATATTCCACGTGAAACACTCCTGACTCTTACGCAATTCACTCAGCTCTCCTTTGCTCTGCAGCTAACAGCTCTGCTGTCTGAGCTCACAGATCCAGTCTGACGTCATCGTGCCTTATGTCGGCTCGCAGGAGGCGAGCTGGCGGTCCGACAGAGTCGGACCAGACAGCAGTGGATAGGGGAACAAGCCTGCTCGGGCCTCCTGAACCTTATGATATTTTTTCTATTTTCATTGAGACAATGATTATAAATCAGGTCCTCTGTTTTTTTCCCCTCTTGGGGAAAATGTTGAACCTTTCCTGCGAAAGTTTCTCTTTCTGGTTGTAAACGCAGCGGAGATCCGGGGTTTGATTTGGGATCACTTCCCCGTTCAGACCTCTCAGAGCTGGTTATTAAAAGAATCAGTCTCTATACTTTGGATATACTTCTTTATTATTACTTTTCCGGCGAACTGAACAACAGACCCTTAACTTAACTTGCGCTCACACACACACACACACTTTTTGCGCTGGGCGCTCTGATTTATACGTAACAGACAGTTTGACTGCAGGAGCTGAAGACTCTGAACGGATGATCTCATGAACTCAAACATGGAAACATTGTTGTGGAACTATTCCAAATAAATAAACCTGATCTCTTAACATTCTCCGTGAGCATTGTGCATCCATGCATTTTAAGTGAGATAAACACAGGCAATCGCTCCAAGTGGCTATCAGGCTAAAGCATTAGCTGCTAGCTCCTCCCACACGCGGCATGGTGTGTTTAAAGAACTCCAGTTCACAGAAGTTTTGTGAAAGTCCAACAGCCACTCAGCCTAACTTAGGCCACTACTAGATGTTCATGAGAAGATGAAAATTGCAGAACCGACCACAAAATCACCCGAAGTATGCACACTCGCCCAAAGCCACTTTTATCCGCAAATTTAGAACCAAAACTGCCCAATTTCGTGTAACACTGTGGATGTGTTGAGGTGCACACTCCCCCTAGTGTTGAGGAGTGGGCATTGCGCCGTCACGTTTGGTGAAGCATCTTCGATCGATGTAGTCAGGGTGCTGCTGCTTATGTCTGAGTAAAGGAATAGCCAATCACAAAAGTGTCTCCGCCTTGTCTGGTTTGATTGACAGATAGTCATTCTGCTGAAAAAGCTCATTATGAAATAAATACGCCATTGTGAAAAACAGCAACATGAAATAAAAACAAAGCTACTTTGGAAAATATTGATTTTGAAATCCAAGGTTCTGAAAAAAGAAGTAGAATTATAATAATATTCCACATGAATAAAATGAATATTTTAAAATGCTTTTTTAAAATAATGAACAGGTTTTTAAAGCAAAATGAAATATATTGAATAATATAATGGCTAATTTAAAATCAGTGTGCAGGTTTTTCACCATTTCATGGTCTTTTTATATATTTATGAGAGATTTATTGGTTGATTGTGTATTTGCATGAGGCCATATTTATTTATTTAATCAAATATTTATTTATTTAATTATGAACAGTATAGGACTCCATAAACTCCTTCCAAAATCTCCGTGTGGACAAACAGTGCCAGGATGATCACAAGATGAGTTACTGTTTCTGGGTGATCTCCACAGAAACTACAAACAGTATTAATATATTTTTTAAGTTTTATCATGTAATGTTTGGCAGGGTAAATTTTATGGGGAATTTTAAAGGATACTTCTTTTACCTTATTTATTATTAAATACTTATGAGGGATCGTCCAGACTGCTTTCCAGTTGAACGATTTATTTGATACATTTACACTGAATTGGAGGGTTTTATAGTATAGGTTGGGGAATTATTCACATTTTTGTTTCAAAAAATAAGTATTTAAATGTGTTTTTAAATAAACCATCCAGGTTTTAATCTTCTGAATTCATAAATGATCATCACTAAACACTCATATCTATTAGATTTTCACTTTGTGAAATCGATGACGTCGTATTCACCGTTTAAATAAAAAGTAGTGATCATGATGTTAGAATTACTTCTAGAATCCAGGACACTAGACATTCCTGCACTAAAGCAGATTGAATTCTATTTAGCATATTATAGGAGTTTTTGTTCATAATGACAGACTCAGTTTTCTTGTTTTATGGACTTTATTTGATTGACAGCAGGTCAGTTTGTGCTATTTGTGTAGTGATGAGAGGATCTTTAGTTGATTCATACTTGGAATATGAATCATCAACAGAATAAATGTGGAACATCTGCCAAGTGGAGTCACATCTCTGTCTCCTCCTCCCTGTGTCCTGAACGACCCCCCCCCCATATTGTTTCCTGTTAAATTCCTCCCCCGAATCAGTGACACAGTCCTCCGTCCTCATTGTCCTCCTAACAAGGAGTTAGGCAGTAGGGTTGGAATTTGGACACAGCCTGTGTCTCTTTATTTAGTTTTTGGAATCTGACATTTTTGAAATGGAAGCTTTAAATCTATTGGATTGTAAATATGTAGTCATGAATAATTCATGATGATCAATGACATTTCAGTTCTAATCTGTCATTTTCATTCCTGATCATGTTTTTGGGTCCAAATCCAAAAGAAATGAGGAAACAGTGAAAATGTCATCTGTCAGTCTGTCATCAGGGCGGGTCCCACCTGACTGAATGGACCAAGTTCCTGGACCTCCAGCTGCATCACTGCTCCTGAACACACTTTTCTGCCTGATTGCAGGTTGTGGGACTGCAGTTTGTCAGAGATCAGCTGTGGAGTTCTGGTCTCAGCTCTGAAGAAAAACCCGTCTAATCTGACAGAACTGGACCTGAGCCTGAACCAGAACCTGCAGGATTCAGGAGTTGTTCATCTGTGTGGTTTTCTGAAGAGTCCAGACTGCAGACTACAGACTCTGAGGTCAGTAAAGAAGCTGAACTCCCTGAAGGATGAGAAGAACGGATCAGGTGAAGAACTTTCTGATGTTTCACTGGAAGATTTTCTGTCTACAGCCGTGTTTGAAACAAACTGATGATTGGTTCAGATTTTCTTCATCCATTGAATTGATTGTTCTGATGATTGATAGAAACGGATCTGTTTCAATCAGGATCTTGTAAATCAGGATCTCCAACCTATTCTCCAAAGATCTTTAAATATTGAATCAAGAACAGACACTTCCTTTGAATGTCACTAGAACAACAAAAACACACAAAGTGTTCTTTGGTCAGTGCATCATTCAGTCACTGAAAACCAGAAATGACTGCAGATTCATTTACCACTAGAAATGAAAAACTGTCACTAAAAAGAAATTTGGATTCAGAAAAGTTTTCTGCAGAATAAAAAATGCTGAAACCTAAAAAGTTCAACTCAGGCCCAAAGACAACAAAAGGAAATTTAGAACAGAGTTCAACACTTCATGAACACAATGAAAAGCTGCAAACAACTGATGGACATGAACCAAAAAGAAGTGTCATTGAAAGTTCACTGACTGAATATCAGACGTTTCCATTCAACTACAGACACAACTGTGTTGAATCCAGCATGTGCAAATATCTGGATGGGATCAATGGTGGGATTCAAATCCAACCGTGTACATGGGATCAAAAAACCTTTTCCCATTAGAACAAACGTTCACATGGTCACACTTTCACAGTAGTGTTGAAAATACTGGAAGAGGAAACTTAGTTGTCACAGACGTTTATGCAGCAGCTCTGTAATCTACGAGAAGATCTTCTAAACGTGCTTTTATTAATGTTATGAATATTATGAAGCGCCTGTTCAATTATCATTTTATTTTTAATCTGTGTGGTCAGTGCTTTTTTTGTGGAAGAAGAACGGAGCTGGAAGAAGCCAGAGTTCTTCCAGCTCCCAGCAGAGGTTAACTCGGGCTAAAATCATTAGCCTTGTTTAAAAATCAAATCCATGCAGGAAATGCTGCAATCTGTATCCTGGCTGCACGTAAATATGTGGGAATAACATCAGCCTTTATTTAGTCGGGACACGACTAAGGACTGAGCGGCATTCTGTATGAAAAGCTCACACTCCTCCAAAGCCGCTGTGTGAGCTGGCAGTCTGAGCTCGGAGACACGGTTCTCCTGAGTCCTGCAGCCGCCAACCCATAGCGGCGGGACAGATCGCAGTCTGAATTCTCCCACACGTTAACAACAAAACACACACGTAACAAAGCATCCTTCCTCCCCTCAAACACATGTAATTATCCGGCTGCTCTGCTCAGAGACACACAGTTTGCTCGGTCCACCGGCAACTGAACCCGGACCGCCAAGGGTCCAGACGTTGGGGCACAAAGCGCTCCTCCCTCGTGAGGGGTGTAAGACAGGGGAGAGGTGAAGAACCAGCGGGGCGTCCGCAGAGCAGCTGGTCAGTCCCGTATGCGCTCCAAAGCTTTCTCTCAGTGAAACACCGTCTATGCATGACGTAAACCAGAGCAGCAGTGACACCGTGAACCGTTTACATGAACAACGATCGGATCAACAATCGGCATAACCACCTATCTCCATCGGAAAGAAATTTCGATCTGAACGAGTCTGATCAGGACAGACTATACTGAACGGCGTGTTTGCAGGACGCATTTTCTTCAGATCAGGCGTTCTTTCTGATTACTGTTGCCCATGGAAACGCAGCTACTGACAGTAAATAAGCAGTGCTCTCAGGAGGGGGGGGGGGGGGTTCTGGCATGAGAAAAAGGAACTTTGGGAGCAGCAGAACCAGCAGTAACCAGGGATGGGTACCGATCCCCGGTAGCCCCGGGTCCACATTCTTCATGACTGCAGTACCGTTAAGATCTGACCTCCACGGTTCTGCTGTCGGTTCTGGAGAAGTCGCTTTTTTTGTGACCCACAAGATATTAACGTTATCTGCCATATTTAACTCACCAAGTCAGTCAATTTCCCATGAATTAATGATGATATTAATGTCGCTATTCTGGCTGAAGAGGAGAGGTCTGTCTGGCTATTTGTGTGCACGGTGAGCAGCGCATGTAAAACTAGAGCGCCACAACTATCGTCTCAACCTGTTGCTATGGTGATCGTATTTTTCCCTCTCTGTGTGAAACACACTGAGGAGGGGGGGGGGGTCTCAGCTGCAGAGGACATGAACAGGTGAACAGAGGAAAAGCAGGTAAAGAGGTGGGGGAGTATGGAGTCCTATACTGTTCATAATTAAATAAATAAATATTTAATTAAATAAATAAATATGGCCTCATGAAAATACACAATCAACCAATAAATCTCTCATAAATATATAAAAAGATCATGAAATTGTGAAAAACCTGAATACTCATTTTAAATTAGCCATTATATTATTCAATATATTTCATTTTGCTTTAAAAACCGGTTCATTATTTTAAAACAGCATTTTAAAATATTCATTTTTAATCATGTGGAATATTATTGTAATTCTGTCTTTTTTCAGAACCTCGGATTTCAAAACCAATATTTTCCAAAGAAGCTTTGTTTTATTTCATGTTGCTGTTTTTCACAATGGCGTATTTATTTCATGAAGAGCTTTTTCAGGAGAATGAGTCTATCTGTCAATCAGTGAAAGTGGGTGGGATCTAAACACTCATTGGCTCATCCATGGAAATCGACTCATATTCCTCGATACCGGCTCAGCGGTGTGCCAGTCAGAGAGATTACATGTTTCAGCGATATCTGCACGGCTTTGCTGACATTAGAGATCAAATAGAGACAAACATTCTGTCTTCTGCAGAAGATGCAAACATGGACGACTCTGTTTTTGTAGTTTGAGGGTTTGTGTGGACCAAACCACAGAGGAGCTCTGGTCGTCCACGTCTATAAGTCCCCACTCCTCATTCTCACGCCATTCACTCAGAGCTCACATCGTGCCTGATGTCGGCTGCAGGAGGCGAGCTGGCGGACCAAGAGTCAGACCAGGAGCTGCGCAAAGCGGAACAAGCCTGCTGAGGCCTCCTGAACCTTATATTTTTCTATTTTCAATGAGACAATGATTATAATCAGGTCCTCTGATTTTATTATTCCCTCGCGGGAAAATGTTGAACCTTTCCTGCGATGACGTTTCTGACCGTGGTCGGAAAACGCAGCGGAGATCCGGGATTGATTGAGCAATTCTGCAGCCAGGGTTTACTCCAAGAATCAGGCTCTGTACTTTGGAGGAAAGATTTTTTTATTATTACTTTTCCGGGGAACAGGGCAACAGACCCTTAACTTGCGCTCACACATACACTCTCGCGCTGCCTGGGCGCTCTGATTTACACGTAATTTAAGACGTTTGACTGCACTGAGCTGAAGCAGAGACTCTCTGGGATGATCTCATAAACTCAAACATGGAAACATTGTTATCATGTGAAACTATTCAAAATAAATAAACCTGATCTTTTAACACTTCATGTACATTGTGCATCCATGCATTTTTACTGAGATAAACACAGGCAATCGCTCCATGTGGCTATCAGGCTAAAAACATTAGCTGGTAGCCCATCCCACACGCGGCATGTTGCGTTCATGGAACTCCAGTTCATAGACGTATTGTGGAACTCCAACAACCACCCAGCCTAACTTAGGCTGCTACTAGATGTGAATGAGAAGATGAAAATTGCAGAACCGACCACAAAACCACCTGAATTATGCACACTCGCCCAAAGCCACTTTTATCCGCAAATTTAGAACAAAAACTGCCCAATTTCGTGTAACACTGTGGATGTGTTGAGGTGCATACTCTCCTAGTGTTGAGGAGTGTGCATTGCGCCGTCACGTTCACTGAAGCATCTTCAATCGATGTAGTCAGGGTGCTGCTGCTCATGTCTGAGTAAAGGAGTAGCCAATCACAAAAGTGTCTCCGCCTTGTCTAGTTTGATTGACAGATAGACCCATTCTCCTGAAAAAGCTCTTCATGAAATAAATACGTCATTGTGAAAAACAGCAACATGAAATAAAAACAAAGCTACTTTGAAAAATATTGATTTTGAAATCCAAGGTTCTGAAAAAAGACGTAGAATTATAATAATATTCCACATGAATAAAATGAATATTTTAAAATGCTGTTTTAAAATAATGAACAGGTATTTAAAGCAAAATGAAATATAATGGCTAATTTAAAATCTGTGTGCAGGTTTTTCACAATTTCATGATCTTTTTATAGATTTATTGGTTGATTGTGTATTTGCATGAGTTCATATTTATTTTTTTTATTAAATATTTATTTATTTAATTATGAACAGTATAGGACTCAATAGGGGAGGGGCTTTGGCTTCAAACTGTCAGAGATGGAAACACTGGTGTCAGATTCAGACGCAGCTTTCACTGTTGAAGCAGAAACTCTGGGATGATTTGATGAACTCAAACATTTATTTAATGTGTTTTATATTTACATCATGATCATGTCAAAACATTGCTGTTTAGTTTTCTTTAAATTACTTCTTTCTTCATGTATTTTACTTTTCAAGTTGGAAAAAAGTATAAAGTAAAATGTTTTGTTAAAAAAACATTGTTGCATAATGAGGAAATAAACACTTTATGTTAGGCCTGCACAATATACCACAAATGTATCGTTATTGAATATCCAGCTCTGCAATACGCAGATCACAAAAGACGGTGAAAATCGCTATAAATCGTAAACCTTAAATGTGTTAAAACAATCTTATGGCAGCTTGAAGCTTTTAACGAATCAAATAAATCCCTTTATGCATTTGACCAATCAGACCAACCAGACATTAATATTCATCCTTTATTAATCTCAGTAATGGTTACATATCAGATGATCCTCACATCTCTACATCTCATACAAAAATGTCTCATTGTCATTATGCTGCACCATGATTATCAATGATGTCATGATCAATAAAAATCAACGTACATATATTTAAATCACATTTTGAACTAAAGACTAAATCTGCAGCGTTTTAACTCAGATTCTAACTTCTACATGTATGATTGAACACATTTTAATCATCTTTTCCATGACTCTGCCATGTTTCTCTGACAGCGTCTGGGATCTTTGTGTTAGTTTTAGTCCAAGTCTGTCTGTGACGTCACTTTTCTTCCACTTTGTCTCAGATGCAGAAACAATGTCTTTCAGCAGCGACTCTCAGAGGGAAAGTCTCTGTAGATCCAGAGAAAATGTTGCTGATGGTTCCACAGTGGGAGTCATCACGTGCTCAAAGCATCACTTTAGCACAGAACGCTGGGATGAATGATGCATTATGGGATGTCTGGCTCAGCTTTAGTGATGGTTGAACGTTCACGCAGCTGAAGAATGTCCATCATTGATCCTTCCTCATCAATAACCTTCATTTCTGATGCTCTGAGAAACATTTATGAACATGTAAAGAACATTTGATTGATCAGCATAAAGAGTTTGATTGATTGATTTATTCAGAGAAACTGACTGAACCGTAGTAGGAGAGTCTCTCTGTGTCTGAAACCAGGAGTCCATGGTTCCTCCTTCAGTTCAGAGAAACCAGGAGTCCATGGTTCCTCCTTCAGTTCAGAGAAACCAGGAGTCCGTGGTTCCTCCTTCAGTTCAGAACCACAGATTCTGCAGTGATTTATGCGTCCAGCTCAGCGCCTCAGTCCAGAGTTCTTTATTATCTTCCTCAGCGTTTCAGGAGGTTTTCCAGCCGTTTCTGAGTCAGCTGTTGTCATTTCTCCATGCAGACACAAACTTCTGTCAAAGATTCAGGAACAGCAGGAAGCAGCTGTTGGAAGCTGACAGACCGGAATGTTTTTCATATCCAACCTCCTTCCTTAGAAATGAACACAGAATCTCAATCAGTTTATGTGAAACCAGGAAGATGACTGTATAACTGTAAACTCAGATGATGGATACACTGTAGAATGACCATATTTGAAGAGATTGTCATTTAGAAATCTATAGAAATACAAGTTTGATTCAAAAAGAACAGAAACACAATGGAAGTAAACTTTAAATGGAGCTATTTTAGAACAGGCCTGCAGGCCACTAATGTGGCCCTTGGGGGCCAGCTGGTGCCCACAGACACCATGTTGGTGAGCCCTGGTTTAGACTACCAGCAGAACCATCAGCAGCTCCTCTTCAGGGCCACATTCAGACATTTTGGGCCCCGTGGATCCTCATGTTTTTCAAGGCCCCTCTACAGTTTAGAGATGTCAGGAAATGATTTCAGAGGAGAACTTAAGACTTTTTCAGCCGTTTTTCTGCAATGTGATCATTTGAAAATGATTTTACAATTTAGGATTCAAGATGAAGAAATACAATTTAATCAGACATTTTTTAAATGGAAGCTTTAAATCTATTGGATTGTAAATCTGTAGTCCTGAATAATTCCTGATTATCAATAACATTTCAATTCCTCGTTTGTTTTCACTTCATCTCTAATCTATGTCAGAACTTCTTCTTCTTTTCTTTCTGCAGCTGCTTGTTCTCTGCTCACATCAAAGCTCCCAGCAGCTTCTGACTCTTCATTCAGAGCTGAAGTCATGCTTGATCAGGGATCAATGTCCAACATTTGCTGCTGACTCTTCCTCATCACTTCCTTCTTCTCTCTGCTTTGATCTGTTGGAGCTGAAAGTCTCTGCTTGAAGGGCTGCAGCAGAGAAGTACTGGAAGATCATCTCCTGAAAACTGGGAGGAAGACTTTCCAGCATCCTGCTGCTGAAATTCTCCCATGATTCAGTGCTGTTTGGAGAAGAGCTGAGCAGAAAGAGGAAGTGGACTTTTTCTGCTGTTGCTGCAGAAACATCAGTTGGTTTGGATGCAGCCACAGGCTGATGTTTGACTTTCACACATCTGGACTTCTTTCCTGAAGCAGCTGCATGTTGTCCTGAATGTTCCTGAATGTTCTTCTTCTCTGCTTCTGCTGGACTCTTCTGATCTGCTGCTGTTGCTTCACATCTTTGGACTTTTTCTAAACTTTCTGAT
>JAUDJI010000103.1:0-34694 GCA_037389245.1 Oryzias sinensis | reverse complement strand
TTCTGGACCGTGATCTACACTCATGTCCTTGAAAATCGATCGCGATCAACGTAATGAGCACCC
Organism: Oryzias sinensis; assembly: GCA_037389245.1. Taxonomy (NCBI): domain Eukaryota; kingdom Metazoa; phylum Chordata; class Actinopteri; order Beloniformes; family Adrianichthyidae; genus Oryzias; species Oryzias sinensis. Next base: position 34,631 of record JAUDJI010000103.1, on the reverse strand, counting down.
TTGATATAATATATACATGCATAATATATATAATGATGTCAAAACGGGTTGTGGCTCCGGGTGCTTTTTTTTCATTAGGCGCGGTCCCAAATGGCTCTTTGAGTAAAAAAGGTTGCCGACCCCTGTCATAGGGGTACACCACCACAAACACACACAGACATAAATGCACATTATAAAACACCCCATCCAAGGGAGCCGGTTTAGCTCGTGCTGATTTGCAGCACCTTCCGTCCGTGAAACCAAGGTTCGACTCCGGGCTGCTCCCTGTTCCCTTCTCTACTTCTGTGCTGGTCCCAAGCCCGGTTGCCTTGAGAAGGTTGCGTCAGGAAGGGCATCCGTCGTAAAACATTGCCAAGTTTACCATGCGACTTGTTCGCTGGGGCGACCCCTGATGGGAAAAGCTGAAAGAGAAACATAAAACACCCCATCCACCCCTCCTAAAGCTATTTAAACACCCCCGCAACATTTTAATTGTTTACATGTATAAATTTAATTACTTAACTGATCTTGGATCAGAAGAAGAATATTTTTGAGGTATTTTCAACCATTATTGCCTCAATGAGCCCCTAGTTTTGTGAGGTGAAGGCCATTCAGAAAGATCCTCTAGGTAATGCCTTGCTCCTCTGTACGTACCTCTCTTTTCTTCTCCCTCTTCATCATCAGCTGATCATGTCTCTTTCTCTCTATCATCATCATCTGAACCTCTCTCCTTGTTAACGTTATCGCTACGTCTGCACTTGTTTTCCCAAAATAAGTGAACAGGTGTTCAGCAGAAGTTTAAACCAGGATGAGCATCTAGGTTTTTGTGACTTTAATAGTTTGATGATTCCTCCCTGAAGTCATCTCTGTTCTCTTTGATATCAGATCACCAACCTCTTGTCTGTCTCCTTCACCTCTTGTCTGTGTTTTTCTCCACTAAATATTATGGCAAAGCAAGAAATATTTCATGTTTTAAGTAAATTAAACATCTTACTTATGAATGTTTTTTTTAAATTAATTAATAATTGTGAGTAAACTGATTTTCTCTAAACAAGATCGTAAAATAGGAATATTTTTAGGTTCGTACCCACAGCTTCCTGCACACAGAAACGAATGAATAATGACTCAGAGACAGTTACTTATTTTTTGTGGAAGTTTTACTTCGTACAAACACGAAGAGGACAGACAGATGAACATGGTGCATTCAATGTCTGAACCACCGGAGGCAGGGAGATGGGCTTGGTATAAGAACCCTACATTTGCATTTTCAGAAATGGTGTGAAAATCACACCCACAGGTTGTTGATGGAGAGAAGCTCCAAGGTTGCAATGGAGTTATCTCTGAGGCATCACACACACACAGAAAAAGGGAGTATGAGGAGAAACTGCGAGAAAAATAGCTTGGCTGTGCTGTCTTCAAATGTAATATAATTTTGAGATGATAATACATGCTTAATGAATTAGGTTTAAACCATTAGTTTAATAAAAGTTAAAGACAGTTTTTAACTATTTTCACATTATTCTTCACACTATTTGAAAATGACTGATTTGGTATTAACTGGCTTTGCCCTGAATGTCCACCAAAATACCAACCTGTTTCCTTCTTCCATCTGTCCTGATTCTTTCTCTCTCTTCTCATTTTTCTCTCCATCCTCCCGGCTGTATGATATAAACTTTGTGTTAGGAAGATTTTCAAAGAATACAGAGACTAAACTATATGTAAAAATAAAAACATTTTTGATTGTAAATTATATTTGTGTTGAGTTTCACTTAGTGATGGGATAGATTCATCTTCTTCCGTTTGTTCCCTTTCGGGGTCATGGGGCTACCGGAGCCTCCCGACCTCTTATGGGCAAAGGCAGAAGACACCCTGGACAGGTCGCCAGTCTGTTGCAGGACCACAATCACACACCCAATCCCACTCGCATTCCCCCATTGATGTTCTGGTCCAGGTTCCCCAGCTAGGACTTGAACTGGGGGCCTTCTTGCTGTGAGGCAATAGCGCTAACCACCACCGTGCAGCATCAACATTTTAAGCGCGCTGTCATCAGATGATCACGCAATTCAGACTCGCGTCTCTGCGAGAGCGCGCTCCAGCACGTTCAATTGCGCTTTCTGTACAAGACCCGAGTAAGAGAGGAGCGGCTGCGGCAGGGGCGCCGATCCGTTACTATATGCTTCTGTTACTAATCATATCATGTGCACAAACGGCTGTGAAAAAAAAAATACGGACTATAAAATAATTTTCACTACTTCAGTTTTAGAAGAAGAAATATTGAGTTCAGTTGTAAACAAAGAAACCTGCAGCATAGAGTGAGATGATCTTCTTAACATGATTTTATTATTGTTATGATTATAATAAAAGTGCTGGTTCCCTCATAATTTTTTTAATCCATGCTTTATTTCTTGGCAGAAGCCGAAAGAAGGGTTAGGATTAGGCTAATACATGCTAACAACATTTAGCCATGGATGTAGTCAAAAAATCCATCTGGTCAGTTCTGCAATGTGCATATTGACTGAGTATAAATATCTGGGAATAACATCAGCCTTTACTGGACACTGGATTGGAAATATGAATTCACGTGATTGTTCTCAGGACAGCACTGCGTTTCTCCATTCAAAAGCCACCTCCGTTACCTCACTTTTCTCCTGGGGACACGGTCTTCCTGAGAGACAAGGTTATCCTTAGTCCCGAAGCTCGCTCACATAGAGCGACCGGATTGACTGCTGTTTGAAGCCTCCTCCAGAGCGCACACTGTAACAACGCCCCCTCTCCTGCCCGCAATCACGAAGCTAAGAGTCCGGCTGCTCTGCTCAGAGACATGGTTTGCTCGGGGGAAGCAGGCGGCCCTGTTCGCGCTCTAAAGCTTTCTCTGGAGCACCACACTGTCTATGCATGACGGAAAACCAGTGGAGTAGTGACCTACGATCAGAATAAACTGTTTATATGCATCATGACTGGATCAACAGTCGGCATAACCAACCTATGTTGAAATTTTGATCCGAAGGAGTCTGATCGGGGAAGAGTATTGCGAACATTGTGTTTACATGACACATTTTTATGCTGATCAGGCATTTATTATGATTACTTTTGTCCATCTAAACACAGCTAGTGAGTCTTTATGGTAGAGCTCAGGTTAGGGTTAAAAAATAATGCTTTACTGACAAACTGATCAAAAAGAGACTTAAGAGAACCTGGAAAAGCTTCACAGTCATTTTTGAAAAAAAGCTGAAGTTTGGTTCAAAATTTTTTCATCAGATGATTTGATTGTAATGATGATTGATGTGAAACTGATCTGTTTCAATAATGATCTTCTGAATCAGTGATCCAAATCTTATTTTTGGGCCACATACCAGTTTAATGTCAAACAATATTATTAAGGAGCGGCCTCTAGAGCAGGGGTGCCCAAACCTTTTTCCTCAAAGGGCCAAAATCTAAATGTGATTGTGGACCGTGGGCCAAAATACAATACGTTTTTTGCATGTCGTTAAATAAAATCAGAAAACAAAGAATATGGTTTAATGTGTTTATTTTGATTCTGTATTCATCAAGGTAACACACAAAAATACACATTCTTTCAAACCATTAAACATAAAAGCAAGGCCTCACTGGCAATTTTCAACTAAAAAACAACAAACTAAAACTAACTTTTTTCCAATTAAAACAGCAAATAGCGATCCTTAATGAGAGACATGGAGCTGGTCTTTTGACTTCATCAGTGACTGAATGTTGGGCTGCAGCTTACTCACTGATAGTGTTAGTATGTCTTGCAAGTGTGAGTCAGTGAGGATCCCCCTGAGTTTGATCTACCTTTCCCCCACACTCTGAAACTTTTTGGGAAACGAGAGCAGTGAGGCCAGCTCTTTCTCAATGGCAGGTGCACCATCGGTTGTTATTCCAACCATTTTGTCCCAAATCAAGTTATATTTGTCCAGGACTCTTGAAACCGCCGCAAACAAATCTTCGCCTTTTGTCGTCCCTCGCAGCGTCTCAAGTCCCACCAACTCCTGTGTTATTTCCACGTCAGCGTTAATTCCCCGAACAAAAACCAAAAGCTGCGCTGAATCCGAATGTCTGTGCTCTCATCACATGCCAGTGAGAAAGCAACAAAGTCTTTTGACCTAACTGTTAACTGATCTCTAATGTCCCGAGACGCGGCTGGTGTTGTGCGAGAGGCAAATTTGGGAAAAAACTCTTTCTTGGGAAGGACACATTATTGAAGCAGCTGTGGACAGGCACTCCTTAACAAAACTCCCGTTGAAAACGATCTCCCACTCTGTGCAATTAGTGCCGAAATTTCGTAGCTGGTCCGTGTGCTACTGCCATTGTCGCTCCATCTTGACAAACTGAAAAAGTCTTAGAGTCGTAAATCTTCTCCAAAATGTAAGGATGGCCCTATGGTGCGGTGCGCTTTATGTGTTTTTGAGACTTTGGTAAAGAGGACGTGGGAGAGGACAGCATAAGAACGGTATGGAGAGCAGTGAGGACGTAAAAGTAGAGACCCTGTGCAGGGGGTTGGGAGGGGGTGGCAGCGGTGGGCAGCAAAGGTGCCATCAGCGCCATCTGGAGAACGAAAGTAATTTACAGTCATAGAGTTTTCACCATCATAGACAATGGATGTGAGGTTAAGGGGTTTTACAAAAACACGGCGGCTTGCGCAGCCACGACTTGGAGGGCCAGAAAAAAACCTTTGGCGTTAAAAAGTTGAAGAAATACAATTTAATCTGACATTCTTTGATGATCTGCTTTAAAAAAAAGTAAAATCAGCTGGATTTGAAATTGTCATGTTTTTTTGGTTCCATAAAATGTATTTTTAACTTTTCATTAATGCTGACAAATGATATTTTAAGTCCTTGCCTGTTATAACTTAATTCTAAAGTAATTTCAGATGCATTACACCCTACAAATCCCCCCAAAATACCTAACCAGCCTCCCCCCTCCAAAAAACAAAAATAAACCTTCAGCCCAAAATATCATGTCAGTCTGTCATCAGGGTCCCACCAGACTGAATTTATCAAGTTCCTGAAATTCCAGCTGCATTACTGCTCCTGAACACACTTTTCTGTCTGATTGCAGGTTGATGAAATGCAGTTTGTCAGAGAGGGGCAAAAAAAATCGGAGTTGGGTTGTTTTAGCCTGCAGTGTGAACGTAACCTATGTTTCAGTTGTGTTCAGGTCAATATGATGACAATGTTGTGTTGACACATGCTGACCATCTTCATGCTGAAGGCTGACTTCTTTTTCTGAGCTTTAGTCCATTCACCGTGAAAGAGGATCTCATGCTTGAATGTTTCTTTCCATCCTCTTCATTTCTAATGTGATGATGGTAAATCTTTAGAAGAACTGAAAGATGAAAAACATGAACTTTGTCTTTAAACTCAACTCTTTCCTCTGAATTCAGGTTGGTGAAATGCAGTTTGTCAGAGATCAACTGTAAAGATCTGGTCTCAGCTCTGAAGAAAAACCCGTCCAATCTGAGAGAACTGGACCTGAGCGGGAACCAGAATTCAGGATTTCTTCATCTGTGTGGTTTTCTGGAGAGACCAGACTGCAGACTGCAGACTTTGAGGTCAGACTCTTTGGCTACGTTCACACTGTAGGGCTTAATGCTCAATTCAGATTTTTTGAAAAAATCGGATTTTTTTGCAAGACCGTTCACATTTCCAAGTAATTTGGAACTTTTGTGATCTACAGTGTGACCGTGAAACGACCCAAAATTTACACGCATGCGCAGAAGAGTACTCAACGGTGAACGACGTCACTCGTTTGCGGAAGTAGCTAACGTTAACATGGATGCCAACGACAGTGTTGTCAACAGCGGAGCTCTTTTTTCATTAATAAATTTATTTTCACAAAGGAGCCAGCACAATAACAATCTTCTCTTTTTTAAGAAGGCATTGGAGCCTTCTTAGGGCGCGCACGCGTTTGTGTAAGAGACAGGAGAAGAGCGCGTTCAGCCGGAGAGAATGGGGGGGGGGAGGCAGTGTGGGCGTGCATTCATGTTGTGTTACGGAGGAAGGACAACGGTAATAAAAGAAGGTTTCCCCCAGAATAAATGCTATGGACTCTTTATTAACCCGTTCTGGAGAATCTTGGAGAATCTAAGGATCAGAACAGGGAGGAGGAGGAGGATCCGCCTTGGGTCCCCCGCGCTTCTGACCACGATCGGAAAGGGGAGAAAGGAAAAAAAGCAATCGCGGTAAATGTTCAACACCACGCTCGGCCATTTAGCCAGAATTTTTTTCAAAAACCACCCGGCTGCGACAAGAGCTCTGGAGTTTGGCTTGAATGGAGCTGTCACCCCAAATATTAATCCAATTAGTGACCTCGCTTCCCTTCCACTGACTGGACTCTGATGCATCGTCAGCTATGGTTGCTGTTTACGTTCACGTTCCTGCCTATTTCAACGCAGAATGATGACGTTTGTCGCGTATCGATGACATACGATTCGGATTCAGGTGGCCCGGCCGGTCAAAGGGCTGTCGCAATTGAAAAGATCGGACACGTTTCGGATTCAGGACGGCAAACCCAAGCGGCCTGATCTGTGTCGTTCAGACTGTCATGAAAAGATCGGAATTGAGGCAAAAAAAAATCGGAATTGGGTTGTTTTAGCCTGCAGTGTGAACGTAACCTATGTTTCAGTTGTGTTCAGGTCAATATGATGACAATGTTGTGTCGACACATGCTGACCATCTTCATGCTGAAGGCTGACTTCTTCTTCTGAGCTTTAGTCCATTCACTGTGAAAGAGGATCTCATGCTTGAATGTTTCTTTCCATCCTCTTCATTTCTAATGTGATGATGGTAAATCTTTAGAAAAACTGAAAGATGAAAAACATGAACTTTGTCTTTAAACTCAACTCTTTGCTCTGGATTCAGGTTGGTGAAATGCAGTTTGTCAGAGATCAACTGTAAAGATCTGGTCTCAGCTCTGAAGAAAAACCCATCCAATCTGACAGAACTGGACCTGAGCGGGAACCAGAACCTGCAGGATTCAGGAGTTCGTCATCTGTGCGGTTTTCTGGAGAGTCCAGACTGCAGGTTTCAGACTTTGAGGTCAGACTCCATGTTTCAGTTATGTTCAGATCAAAGTTGTGTTGCCACTAAACTGCAGCCATGAGGCTGATGTTCTGCTGCTGCATGCTGACCATCTTCATGCTGAATACTGACTTCTTCTTCTGAGCTTTAGTCCATTCAGAGGATCTCATGCTTGAATGTTTCTTTCCATTGTCTTCATTTCTAATTTTAGCTTCTTTCAGGACTCATCTTTTCTTTTTCGACAAAGCTCTGCAGATGTTTCCTCTTCTTCAGCCTTTTCGCTTCAGTTGTAAGGAAAGGTCCTTCCTGAAGATCGAACTGATATATGGATAAAATTGATGTTTTCTGGAAGTTCTGACTCATTCCAATGACAGCAGGAATAGAGAGTTATTTGCTTGTTGTGACTCTCCAATCAGAGACTTGATCTTCAGGCAGAGTTCTTCCTGTTGAAGAAAGCTTGAAAATACGGTAGATGACATTTAATAAAAGTAAAAACAACATAAAGAAAGTAGAATTTCCCCATAAGGACCATACATTTTACTAACAGAAAAATTACATTTAATGTTTTATTTTCATATTTGAAAAGTATATGTTTGGGAAACGAACATGTAAGAAAAATCTATGACTGTTATATGACACATGTATAGAAAACATAGTTTTCTTTCATGTTTCTTATATTCCACATAGATGATTTTTTTATGAGACATACATATTTCTGCTTAACCTCATATATGAAAAGAACCAGAAATAGGCCACTTTCAGGAGTTTATCATATAAAGGACTTATAAGTCTTAGAAGATTCACATATATGTGAAACATACTGCAGGTCAGTGACGTGCAGTCAGGAGAGGCAGGTGAGGCTGTGCCTCACCTGTCATTATGGGAAGAAAAGAGAAAAAATAAATTCACTTATTATATTCAATCAGTAATTTGTGCTTTGCAGTCATTTTCCATTTAACTGTACCATTTTTGGGTGTTTTTTCTTTTCAAAATCGCTGAATTTCCGCATTTGACGTGCGATGAGGCACCAGCCCGCTGAGCCTCACCTTGGATTGCGCAATACCTATGTAGTCAGACGGTACTGCTGTCTCTCTGTATATCGGTTCAATCACTCGTACTATATGAGCTGAGTTTGCATAATTTAGCAGATGTATATGATGTACAGTGTTTGTTTTTATAAATAACTGTATGTGAGGGACGTATTTCTTGTGCTGAGCGCTAAACGCCGGCGAAAAAGCTGCTGGGTGAGGCCAGCAGTTCTCGTGCCTCATGTTAGGGGGCGCCAGTGAGCCCTGAGATTATGACGCTAAAAAATACTAGAAGAAGTGATAGCAAGCGGCAAGTCATTTTCTTCAGAAGGAGCGGCGTATGGACTTTATTTACAAGTAAAGGTAAGACGATAATAACGTTTGTGATTTTTTTCTATGCTGCAGTTTGTATATGAAAAAAAAACATGTTGAAATGATATTTTAAACAAAACACGTTAACTGTTGTCAATCAAATGGTGAATAAGTTACTCAGTATGGTTCATATGTTTGTAAATCTGACTGATGACGTCAGTGCCTCACCAGCCATTAACCTCACCGCACGTCACTGCTGCAGGTCATGTTAATTTCTTAAAAGTTTTATATAGTTTTTTTCCATATGGGTGGTTTGATTGTCTGACAGGAATGATCTTGATGAATCAGTGAGCAGAAATGTCCACATTGTGAATCTGATCTGCAGCAGCATCTTCCTGCAGCTGCTTGTTCTCTTCAAAGATCTGCAGAAGAACTTCTTTTCTTCCTGCAGCTGCTTGTTTCAAAGCTGTCTGCTGACATTGGTGCTCCACAAAGTTCTGCTTGCAGCCATCAGCTCTTCTTTGTGTCTTTGCTCCAACAGACTCCTTTAAAACAAGTGCAGAAGCAGCCGTGCACGCTCACATGCACTCTGAGTCATGCTGCTGTGTTTCAGCAGATGCAGCTTAGAGTCCAGCGGCTGATGTCTGTGAGCAGACAGTGACAGAGTCATGCTGCAGCTGGATGCTGCTCTGACAGACACATCCTCCACAAACATCCTCACCTTTTCATCCACGAACATCATCACATCATCCACAAACATAATCACATCATCATTGTTAATGATGCCTTACAAGCCCTCAGGAGTACTCTCAATGTTGTTGCCCCCCTGAAACCTAAATTCGTTCGTTAGGGTTCAATGCTGAAGCACGATCTCTTAAACAAGAAACCCGTAAATTGGAAAGAGAATGGCGCCGCTCCGGTTCAGAGCTGTCTTTGAATACCTGGAAACATAGCCTATTAAATTACAAAGAAGCTCTGCGTAGAGCTAGAACCCAGTACTATTCAACCTTAATATCGGAGAATGGAAATAATCCAAGATTTCTTTTTAGCACTATTGCTAAATTAACTCGCAGTCAGAGCTCAGTGGAACCACATGTTCTTGTTTCTCCCAGCTCAGATGATTTTCTTACATTTTTCGATTGTAAAATCTCAAATATTAGATATAAGTTGAATCAAGTTATTCCTAGTATCAGCCCAGAGCAGGCTGAAGCGACAGAACTGGAGGCATCCATAGAAACCTCTGTAACATTAGACAGCTTCACTGCTGTGGATCAAGTGGAAATAGCATCAATTATTACGTCCTCCAAATCCTCAACTTGTATGTTAGACCCAATTCCCACTAGACTTTTTAAAGAAATCTTTTCCCTAATTGATGATTCCAAATTAACGATAATAAATACCTCTCTGGAAACAGGTTATGTGCCACAGTCTTTTAAAAATACAGTTGTTAAACCTCTTCTGAAAAAGCCCAGTTTGGATCCTAGCATCTTGGCCAGCTATAGACCAATATCAAACCTGATCTTTATTTCTAAAATCCTACAAAGAGTTGTAGTTAAGCAGCTTTACTGCCACCTACAGGACAACTGCCTCTTTGAAGACTTTCAGTCGGGGTTAGATCTCACCACAGCACGGAAACTGCACTAGTTAGAGTCTCTAATGACTTGTTATTGGCCTCAGAAAAGGGACTACTTTCTATTCTTGTCCTGTTGGACCTCAGTGCAGCCTTTGACACTATCGACCACAGTATTTTACTCCAAAGTTTAGAGCATGACATAGGGATCAGAGGATCTGCCCTCCAGTGGTTTGAATCATATTTATCCGACAGGTACCAGTTCGTTAATGTAAATGGACAGTCCTCTCATTGCACTCGAGTTAACTACGGAGTCCCACAAGGATTCAGTTTTAGGACCCATCCTGTTTATGCTTTATATGCTACCCCTAGGTAACATAATCAGGAAACACAGCATTAATTTCCATTGTTATGCTGACGATACGCAGTTGTGTTTATCCATGAAACCTGACCAGAATGACAATATAGTGAAACTGAATGCCTGCATCAGAGACATTAAGAACTGGATGACAATTAATTATCTCCTCGTCTCTGCTCCTGCTCTTACACCTGGCTGTGGATCCTGTCTACGGTTCGACTCCGCACCCCCGGCCTTCCCCCTAACTTTGGCCGGACGAAGCTCGTCTGCTGGACTTTAAATGTGTAGTTGTAGTGTTAGATAAGTTAATTCTTCTCTAAGAGTTCTGGTACATCGCCTGTCCGTCCTGGGGGAGGATCCTTCCTTCATGTGGGCACCCCTGAGGTTTCTTCGTTTTTTCCGGAATCCTTTTTTTAGGAGTCTTTCCTTACCTTTCCATACTACTTCCGCTTCCGGGTTAAGGCAAGACGCGTGGTCGCGGCTCTCTGCGGATACTATCTTCAAATTACTTAAGAAGTTGATTTTCTCCAAAAAGAGAGCTGACCATGCCCCCGAAGAAACCCCAGGAATATGAAGAGCTCAAAAAATCTCTTGACATTATTCAAGAAACGCTGAAAAGTTTTATGGATCAAGTGTCGGCTAAACTAACGCCACTCTGGGAGATGATGGAAGAGTTCCGAAGATTTCGGGCTCAAAAAGAGCAGCGAGAAAACCGGGTCGAAATTCTGGAGAAAAGACTGGACGATGTGGAACAGCAAGTAAGGATGAATAATGTCATTCTCACTGGAGTACCAATCAAGCCTCGAGCGAAGCTGAATGCAGCTGGAGCTAGCACTGCTAATGCTAGCGCTAGCGTAGCTAGCAGTGCTAATACGGAGATCGGTGCAGAGTCGCTGGAACAGCAAACACATTCATTTCTCACATCTAAAGGGATTTCCCTGGATCTCAATACCATCGAGACCTGCCACCTGCTCCCAAGGAGAAAGGAGACGGATAAACCAGCGATCCTCATCAGGTTTGTGAATCACAAACACAAGCTAGCTCTGATGAATCAACGCAAAAATCTCAGAGGATCCGCTGTTTATCTGAACGACCATCTGAGCAGAAGGAATGCTGAAATCTCAAAACATGCACGGCTTCTCAGGAAGCGTAAGCAGATTGAGAACACTTGGGTTAAGGCTGCAGGATTTACGTCAAACCACTCGGTCCACTGGACAGAGCCAAGGTTCTGGTCGTGAACACCATGAAGGACTTTGAGAAGTGCTTGATTACGGTTGTCTGAAACAACGTGAAGTAATAAATCAAAGAGCCAAATAATTTCAAGAAATATGACACCTGGATTCCTCACTTTCTCCATCGTCTGACGTCACCTGAATAACAGCAGAGAGTTCTGACCTGCAGACAACTTGACCTCAACTTTCACCGCAGCTGATATCAGCTGAAGAAGGATATGGACCTGAATCTAATGTCTGCAGACATAACATCGAAGAGAACTATTAACTCTGTTTAAACCCAGAAGATTGGCTGTTATCAGTAAAAGAAGAAATACCAACCTTGGACAATCGACAGTTTATGGACCCTTTTTATTTTTTCCCTTACAGCATTACCTTATTATAAAAAAAAAAAGAAAATACAAAAAATATTTAAAAAAGTAAAACAAATGATTAATCACTTATTGAAAATTGTTAAATTGATTGACTTTTGATGATATTACTTCACTAGCTCCTAAAATTGATAAATTGATTCAAAAATCTTTCCTAATGTAGCATAACTTTGCACATGTTTTTAACTTTTGATACTTGATGAAATTTTGCTATGAAAATTCCTGAAACAGTGTTGTGTCTATTTTACTGATATAGTATTATGTTTTAAAGCATATGAATGACTTTTAAAAGTAACATAATTTGCATATATTTCAGATGCTGCATTTGCCATGTTGATTTCTAAAATAGTTATTTTTGACGTAGTACTTAAGTAATTCATCTTTGGCATGTGCTTTATTGATACCTTATGATTCTTAATTCTGTCTGATAAAACCTAGGAACCGGATATTGATAAATCATGAAATAAAATGGTTATAGTATAACGGGGTGGGATTATATAAGTTCGCTTCTTTCCACTCCCTTTCAAGCAATTTTTATTAATTATGTCTAATTATCCTAAGTTTGATTAGTTACTGTATGAATGTATAACTGATCATTATATTGCTTTTGTGTATTACTTCTATTTAATTGCTTGAAATAAACCATTTCAAATCAAAAAATCAAAAATCAAACCGCGAAGGGGGGTCTAAGGGCAGGGATGTCCAGTTTGGCTTAGTCAGTTTGTTAGTTCAATTCAATATTTTACTATTGAATTCTATGTATTCATGATCCTTTTGAGTTCATGTTTCACTTTTTCAATTACCATACGAAAGCCCATACAAATGGGCTATACAAATGAAATTGAATTGAATCATCCATCAAAGCTCCCAGCAGCTTCTGACTCTTCATTCAGAGCTGAAGTCATGGATCAGGGATCAATGCTGCTGATTCTTCCTCATCACTTCCTTCCTATCCATTGTTTCTGCTTTACTCTTCTGATCTGCTGCTGTTGCTTCACATCTTTGGACTTTTTCTAAAGAGTTCAGATCTTCTTCAGCTCTGAACTCTTTAGAAGAAGTGAAGAATGAAAAACATGAACTTTGTTTTTAAAATCAGCTCTTTATTCTGGATTGAGGTGGATCTACTACAGTTTGTCAAAGATTTACATATAGATTTAATTCAGCATGAGTTTAAAGAACACACAGAGTACCTTTATTAGTAATATTTTTTGACCTGTAAAATGCAGCACATTTTTATTTGTTCAACTTTTACATTCTGCACCACATAGAATAAAAAACATCCAGTTAAGTTCCAAATCCTGGTTTCTGGGTGGACCTGTTGAGACATGACTGCAGCTGGACTGTAGACCAGTTCACAAACTAAAGAAGATCCCTAAAGATATTTAAATGAGCTTCTGTGATGCCCTGATTCAGTTACCTAATGCCGTACCAGACGACAAACCACCAATAACTGACTTGATTCTAGAAAAGCTCTACAGTCGTGTTTGAAGCAAACTGAAAATTGGTTCAGATTTTCTTGGTCAAATAAATTGATGTCTCAATAATGATCTAGTAAATCAGGGATTCAACCTTGTTTTTGGACCACATACTGGTTTAATGTTAGACATTATTTCTTAAGTACCGGCCTCTACGAGTTAAAGTTGGTCTCTGATGTTTTTTTAAGTTCCCAGTTTCTATTAAATCTGTTTTTCACATTAAAATGGTTCTGATGATTCTTCAGGGCCAAACTGTAAATCAGTTCTTTTTGAAATCTGGACTCATTGTTTATTTCTCTTTAACACAGAGGAGGATTTTGTGTACTAAAGGTTCTTAACAGGTTTCTGTCTAATTTAACTTTGCTGTTGGAAAATTCTTTAATGACTGTTTTCATGAATCGGCAACTTTGATGCAGTGATCTTCAATTTTCAATAAACAATGAACTTTGCAATGTGATCATTCCTTTGTACAATTTAGGATTTAAGATGAAGAAATACAATTTAATATGACATTATTTAATGATCAGCTTTAAAAAGAAAGCAAAATCAACTGGATTTGAAATTGTCATATTTTTTTGGTTCCATAAAATGTATTTTTAACTTTTCATTATTGGTGATAAATCACATTTTAAGTCCTTGCCTGTTATAACTTCATTCTAATGTAATTTCAGATCCATTACACCCCCCAAATCCCCCCAAAATAGCTAAACAGCCTCTCCACTCTCAAAAATCAAACATAAACCTTCAGCTCAAAATATCATCTGAAAATGTCATCTGTCAGTCTGTCATCAGGACGCTTCCCACCAGACTGAATTTATCAAGTTCCTGGACCTCCAGCTGCATCACTGCTCCTGAACACACTTTTCTGTCTGATTGCAGGTTGATGAAATGCAGTTTGTCAGAGATCAACTGTAAAGATCTGGTCTCAGCTCTGAAGAAAAACCCGTCCAAACTGACAGAACTGGACCTGAGCTGGAACCAGAACCTGCAGGATTCAGGAGTTCTTCATCTGTGTGGTTTTCTGGAGAGGACAGACTGCAGGCTGCAGACTTTGAGGTCAGACTCCGTGTTTCAGTTATGTTCAGATCAAAGTTGTGTTGCCACTAAACTGCAGCCATGAGGCTGATGTTCTGCTCCTGCTGTATGCAGACAATCTTCATGCTGAATACTGACTTCTTCGTCTGAGCTTTAGTCCATTCACTGTGAAAGAGGATCCCATGTTTGAATGTTTCTTTCCATCGTCTTCATTTCTAATGTGACAATGGTAAATCTTTAGAAAAACTGAAGGCTAAAAAACATGAACTTTGTCTTTAAACTCAACTCTTTGTTCTGGATTCAGGTTGGTCAGCTGTAGTTTGTCAAAGACCAGCTGTGATGCTCTGGTCTCAGCTCTGAAGTCCAACCCGTCCCACCTGACAGAACTGGACCTGAGCTGCAACAACCTTCAGTCTTCAGATGTTCAGCAGCTCCAGGATCTGGTGGAGAGTCCAAACTCCAAACTGCAGACTCTGAGGTCAGTAGAGGGTTGGAGTCAGTCCAGCTGCTTCCAGATGTTTGGTCCTAAAGTTAGTCTGAGAGCAAAGATGCAGAGTTTCAAAGTTTCAGCCAATCAGAGCAGCAGAAGCTCCAACAGGTGAAGATGACAGGAACCTGCTGCTCTGAACAGGACTGAAGCCCTGGCTGCTCTTTCTGCTGCTGTGCTGCATCACTGACTGACAGACCAGGTTCAGGAGACACTCTTTTATCTCTCTGCTCTCTCTTCACAGGTGGGAGGGAAGGATATTTTGGTCCAGGAGCAGCAGCAGCAGCAGCAGCAGCTGGTGTGCAGAGATGTTGTGCCTGGACGATGTTCCTGAGAGGTGGAGAACAGAGTGATAGAGGAATCAGAGGAAGTGGAGATGAGTGTCAGAGCTGCAGCAGGAACTGATCTGTGGACAGTTATTGTGCTGCAGCTCCCCAGTGGACTGATGGAGAACTGCACACTATCTTGTCACTAACTTCTGCTTCTTCTCTCTTGTATTGGAAGCTTTTCTTAAAATTGCCTTTTGTCTCTTGCCGTAGTTGTTGATGGGATTCTTCCTATCAGCTGACGTCTGTGTTTCTGTGTACATTTTCATGAGGAAGAATCTGTTCTTTATGCTGTTTATTCTCTGCAGAAAACTATCCTTTTACTTTTCGGTTTTTAATACTTCACAATTTTTACAACACTTCTTTTAAAATCATTTTTGGTCATTTTTCTGTCTGTGACTTTAGGAAAGTGCTATTCTGGGCACTTTAACATTCGGAGTGGGGTTATCTAGACTCCACTAGACAATGCACTGAACTTTTTTTCTTCAATGATTTGTGATCTTCACTGGTGTCCATGGATTAAATGAAATCGTCTTCACCTTTATCCACCTTTGTCATGGTAGGGATCACACGTCAATGGTCATCTTGACCCCATAGGATAGCACAAGGGTTAAAAGAATCATGCACAGTTGCGTATGAACTTATTAAACTATGCATTGACTACACTATCCATGCATTTCGCAAATCTCAACCGACCAATGTCCCTCAATGGACATCTGTGCATATCAACAAATGATAAACACCAAAAAACGCATAAATTATGTATATCACACATGTATCATGAAAGACCGAAATTTCATCTGTGGACAATGTACAACCCCTAGCTAAGCTGTCTGGGGCTTTTGCACCTGGTAGGGTCTCCCATGGCCAGACTAAAAAGCTGTTCAGAACCCCCTTTATGAGAAGCATATCTAAAGATTTCGCAACGTCGCCCGCATTGGTGTCACCGGGGCCCCACTCTGAAGCTAGGCCTGGGTTTGGGGCTTGCACAACGGTCCCCAGTCTGGCCCAGCCCGAAGAAACGACGTGGGGTCACTCTTACGTGGGCCCACCACCTGAAAGAGAGCTCAAAAGGGCCCGGTGCAATTGGGTTTGGGTGGCAGTCAAAGTCAGGTGCCTCAACAGCCCAAACCCCAGTCGTGGAACTTGGTTTTTGGGACACAGAACCTCACTTCTCTGGGAGGGGAAGAGCCTGAGCTTGTGCCGGATGTAGAAAGATACCGGCTCGATGTAGTTGAGATTGCCTCCACTTACTGGGCTCTGAAATTCAGTCCCTCAAGAGGGGTTGGACTGTACTATTTTGGAGTCGCTCACGGGTAGTGTGGGCTTACTCAAGAGCCCTCAGCTCAGCTGCTAAGTGTTGAAACTTTGCACTGGTGGATGAGAGGGTCATGTCCCTTCACCTTCGAGTGGAGGACAGGTCTTTGACTGTGATTTTGGCCTGAGCCGAACACCAGTTTGATGTACCCAGCCTTCTTGGTGACTCTTGAAGGGGTACTGAAAAGGTACTGAAAAGAAGGCTGTGTGTTGGACACAAAGTCCAACTCCCTGTACTGAGAGAAAATGTACCATTACTCCTGGTTAAACACACAGGGCTAAATAGCTAATTGAAGAAAAATAAATAATCCTCTAAAATAAATATAGAATGGCCATGTCTCAACAGAAACCAAAACATGTCAACCACCTATGAAGCTAGCTGAACAGAATACAGTTCTATCCTTTTCTCACCCTGGTCTATGAGTTCATTTAATGAGAAGGTGAATTTTTGTTCAGCCACAGATAGTCCTCCTTTGGCTTGTGTGAGTATTTGTGCACCTGATCAGACTTCCTCTTGAGATGGATCTCTGTGATCTCATCTCAGTTCTGAGTTCAGAAGGCAGAACTAAACTTGAGGAGTCCAGCTTTAGAACCGGCTGAGAACCAACAAACAGCAGAAACGTATTCTGTGGGAAAGAGTCCGCACTTCTAACTGATATGCGCGTCCCACTTTATTCTTCACAGTAAAGAGCAAGGCAGAACAATGAAAACTAAAAAAATAGACAGTTCTAATCTCTACTACAAAACATGAATCACTTGAACACAAGACGGAAAGGACCTTACAGTAAATAAATACAGTAAAATTCAATTTGAATAATTTTAAACAAATACGACCATTCATAACACTTGGAGCTGCTAGAATGTTTCTGCATTCAATGATTCTATCACATATTGAATACTGTATTACATGTTGGTCCTTGGCGGGTGTAAATACGAGCAAAACCATAGAATCACTTTACAAAAAATCACTTAAGGTCTTATATAGAAAACCAATGTCATTCCATGTCTGTAATATCTTGAAAAAGTACAAGTTGTTAAGCTTTGAGAATTTTAAAAATTTTAAATTTGCTTGTTTGATGTACAAGGTGTTACATGGACTTGCTCCGCCTCCCATGTCTGACTATTTTAAAAAAAGGGCTCACAGTGCTCTCAGGACTAGGGCCTCGTCTCGGGGAGACTGTGAGGTTCCATACAGAAAAACAGCCTTTGGACAAAACACTCTCTCTGTAAAGGCCAGTAAACTCTGGAACAGTCTTCCACTGTACATCAGGGAGGGTCAAACATTACAGACCTTCAAAACACAGCTCCAGCAGTGGCTGAAAGCAAACCAGTCCTGTAACCACTGACTTTTACCTCTCATAATGTACCACCTTCTTGTGTTCTTATTGTATCTGTGATTCTGTCTTTTGTTTTGTCCTGTTTTATGTTTCTTGCCTAGGGACTATGGATGCAAATTAGCATCATTGCTATAATCCAGCATGTTTACGCCTATCATTGTTTGGTAGATGTTCATTAATGTGCACTGTGCCTATTAAATAAAGCTTAAACTAAACTAAACTTTACACTCAGCAGCTTTGAACCTTGTGCTATCCTAAGGGGTCAAGATGAGCATTGACGTGTTCTCCCTACCATGACAAAGGTGGATAAAGGTGAAGAGGATTTCATGTAATCCATGGGCACCACTAAAGATCACAAATAATTGAAGAAAAAAGCTTCAGAGCACTGTCTAGTGGGGCCACTCCCAATGTTAAAGTGCCCAGGATAGCACAAGGGTTAATTCCAGTTTCTTTATGGAAGAAAAATGTTACTTTTTCCAAAATCTTTCCCCCTTCTATTGTAAACCCCTAATGTATATTACAACACCTGGTTTTTCTAAATTTAGAGTTGAAAGTAATTAATTTATTACTGTTTGACAAGAAAAAGGCTTCTCTCCTGAATGGGTTCTCATGTGAGCTTTGAGATTACATATTTGACTAAAACCTGTTCCACATTCTTTACATAAAAAGGCTTCTCTCCAGTGTGGGTTTTCATGTGTGTTTGAGACTAGATTTATGCATAAAACTTGTCTCACAACCCTTACAATAAAAAGTCTTCTTTCCTGTGTGAGATCTCACGTGAATTCTAACCTGAGACCAATCACCAAAATGTTTACCACATTCTTTACAAGAAAAAGGTCCATCATCAGACTCAGTTCTCATGAGGACAGACACATATGCAATTCTTGAGCTTTCACCAGACTTACGGAGGAAAGTTTCTTTTCTTTTGGGGATTGTTTACATTTCTTAACCAAAGTTGCCTTCTTTGATTTGTTTCTAACATCAGTCACACTGACTTTTTGACATGTGAGAGCTGTCCACATTTCTGACAGGACATCTGTCTATTCTCTTCCTCTGATTTCTTTTCTGTTGGTCTGTCTCTCCATCTGTAGTTGATGCGGATTCTTCATAATGGCTTCCTTCTTCATCCTGACTGATGCTGACCTCTTCTTGCTCCTCTTTAATCGGTGGAGGTTGTGGTTTCACCCAATATTTTTCAGTCTTTGGAGGATCTTTTTCCTCCTTTTCCTCTTTAATCTGTGGAGGTTCTTGTCCTTCCTGCTCTTCTTTAATCTGTGGAGGTTCTGGTTCCTCCTGCTCCACCCTGAAGTTCCTCTGCTGGTTGCAGAGATCTTCCTCTTCAGGTACATAATGCTGGGGGAGGACTGCCGGGACACAAACACAACAAGATGACTTTTTATTCTTTTAAAAGGACTCCAAGTACTGTCAAACACCAAGAAAAATTAAAATAATCTCTTAATAGAGATCAGCTGATTATCAGTCAGGCCGATTATCTACACTGATATTTATTTTTACATATATCTGCATCTCCCTTCTTTTAATCAAACAGGCCAATTTGAACCAATAGTCTTCTGTTGCACAAAGGCCCCATCTGATTGGTTACGCGAATAACGCAGAGGTTAGGGGTAGAGCCGATCAGTAACTTAAAGTGTTTGCAGGATGTTTAAACAAGGCGGAGAGTTTGGAGAATCTAGGGTCTACAGATATTTCAAAGATACCCAAGCACAGAAAAATATTAATAAACACACCAATCCTCTGCATGTCACACTAGGGTTGTTACTTCCAAAATGTTTTTGAATGCCGTTTATCATATGTTAAAACATGAATGTTTGTCCTCTTTGAACTAGGGGGGAAAAAAGCATGAGCGCCACAGCTGCTTTGTGTGTGGGTATATCCCTTACTCCTCTGCTCAGCTTCAACACAAGACACAAGCAAATATTGCCAGTCACAAACAAAGCAAATCTTGTGAAGAGTTTATATTAACGATGGCAATCGAGTTTGGTTGGGAGCCTGAGTTCTCACAGAAGGCCAGCACACAATGGACACGTCTGCCATTGCAGAGGGGCTGGTTGCTCCCGCCAGGTAGTGAGTAGGGGACAGAAGATCAGAGGTCCCACCTTCCTTGTATGAGTATTTGTGTGCATGCATGTGTGTTGGAGTGTATGTTGTTTTAGGGTAAAGGCTGTGTGTAATAAAGAGTGCAGTTAAAGTGGTGAGAAAGGCATTGAGAGGACGTCTCTCGATTATTCACAGTGATGACCAAGCACCCTCTCACTAAGGGGGCCCTAAATGTCTAAGGTGCAGTTAAAATTGGTGGGTAGGGTACTGAGAGGATATCTTCTGCTTGCTGGCAGTGATGTCCAAGCACCCCCCCTAACAAGAGCTATTCAGGTTTTTAGAATAGCAATTCTATTTTGCATAGTCCTTCTTTGCCATGAAAATTAACATAACCCTGAAAAAAAACAACTTTCCACTGCATTTTATTGCTGTCATTAAAAGAACTGCTGAGATCATTTCAGTAATCATCTTGTTAACTCAGGTGAGAATGTCGACAAGCACGAGGCTAGAGATTATTTTGTCAGGATGATTGGGTTAGAATGGCAGACTTGACATGTTAAAAGGAGGGTGATGCTTGTAATCATTGTTCTTCCATTGTTTACCATGGTGACCTGCAAAGAAGCTCATGCAGCCATCATTGTGCTGCATGTAAAGGGCTTCACAGGTAAGGATATTGCGACTACTAAAATAAGATTGCACATAAATCAACAATGTATAGGATCATCAAGAACTTTAGGGAAAGAGGTTCAATTCTTGTTGAGAGGCTTCAGGGTGTCCAAGAAAGACCAGCAAACGCCAGGATCGTCTCCTAAAGAGGAGTGCCATCAGTGCAGAGCTTGCTCAGGAATGGCAGCAGGCAGGTGTGAGTGCATCTGCACGAACAGTGAAGCAAAGACTTTTGGAAAATGGCCTGGTGACAAGAAGGGCAGCAAAAAAGCCAATTTCTCTGGGGGAAAAATATATCATGGACAGATTAATTTTCTGAAAAGAATATGGCAAATAGACTTCTGAGGACTGAAGCAAAGTCATATGCTCAGGTGGAAGCATCTTTCATCTTTCATCTTCTTTTGTCTGGAGAAGGAAGGGTGAGCGCTCCCATCAGTCCTGTGTTGTGCCAACAGTTAAGCATCCTGAGACCATTCATGTTGTGGGGTTTGCTTCTCATCAAAGGGAGTGGGCTCACTCATAATTTTGCCCAAAAACACAACCATGAATAAAGAAGGGTATCAAAACACCCTCCAACAGCAACTTCTTCCTACACTCCAACAACAGTTTGGTGACGAACAATGCATTTTCCAGCACAATGGAGCACCGAGACATAAGGCAAAAGTGATAACTAAGGGACCTAAAAGTTTACATTTGGCTCCATGGCCTGGAAACTCCCCAAATCTTAATCCCATTGGGAACTTGTGGTCAGTCCTCAAAAGAGTCAGGTGAACAAACAAAAACTAACTCATTCTGACAAAGTCCATGAACTGATCATGAAAGAATAAGTTGCTATCAATCAGGATTTGGCCAAGAAGCTGATGAAAAGCATGCCCAGTCGAATTGCAGAGGTCCTGAAAAACAAGGGCCAACACTGCAAATGCTGACTCTCTGCATAAATGTCATCATGTAATTGTCGATAAAAGTCTTTAAAATGTATGAAGTGCTTGTAATTATTTTTCAGTAAAACACATAAACAAACTGAGACAAATATATATAAGCAGTGTAGGGATGCTTATATAAACGGACACACTGTTTTAATGTTAGGTCGTAAACACAACAAGCTAGGGATGATTGCCTGTGGGATTAGCATAGTTACACAGACTAAATTGGATATGTGTTATGTTGTATGAAGAAGTGGCATCAGTGTGGAAATAAATAAAGAATAAATAATCCAGATCAAAATCACCTTTTTATTGTCAGGGAGGGTGTTTGGACACAAGCGCAGGACACCAGGGGCCTGTTTCACAAAGGAGGTTAAGTGTAAACTCTGAGTTCATAAACCCGGAAATCAGGGAAACCCTGGGTTTTCCGTTTCAGAATCGGAGGTTTGTCAAACCAGAGAAAGCAGAGTAAGTCAAACCCGTTTCTGAAAGAGAGGTAACTTTTACTCAGAGTCAGTATCCATGGTTACTTATGCTGTGAACCTAACCTGGTCGGGAGCAGGTTTTATTCTCCAAACTCGAAGTTTTTGCCGGTCCCCTCCCCTTTTTAAAGACGAAGCGGTATATTTCGCTTCAACCTTCATTGCCCACATTTCCGTCACACGGTCTAAGTGACAAGAATGGCTTGTCCTTTTTTGGAGGACCCAATAGACGAGGAGGCTGCATTAATTCGTAGAGAATTATATTTACGTCGTGCGAGGATTTTGAGACCTCGACTCGATGTTTTTTCATTTCCCCATACGTTTTTGTTTGAGCGTTACCGTTTTTCGTTGCAGTCAATCACATATATAAAATGAAAACAACATTAGGTCTTGCTATGTATATGTTTCATATGTCAAATATATTTATACTTCATTTTTAGCTGCTGCCATGTTCTTTTAATTCCTGCATGATTGCATCTACATGAAAATGAAATCAGGGACATTGAATTAGATTAATGTAACAATTACTTTTTGGAAACACAATTTGCTAGCACTGCTTTCTTTCTTAATCCCATATAAACCTATACCACTTGATCAATACAGGGGTAGTGTTGCAGCGTGTGTGTGCTGAGCGGGGTGCGATCCACGAGAGACAAGGGGAGGGGCGATTGCAGGTGCAGATGGGGGGGGGGGGGGTGAGCACGGATGAGGAGGACGGAGAAGGTGTCATTCCCAGAATAACTGTTTTGGAGTCATTCTTAATCCGCTTTGGAGGTTGAGGGTTTGGAACGGGAAGTGAACCCCGAAGGAGAATTCCCTTCGGCCCTGAAGGAAATCTCCCCTGCGCTTTTGACCGCGGTCGGAAAGACGAGAGAAAAGAAGGAAGTCTTTGCGCAGCGAAAGGTTCAACAGTAGACAAAAGTTCACTTTTAAAAACACAATTGCATGTATTAATATTAAAATGACCAACGTTTGCTAGAGGGGAAGGTTAACAAAAAAGTCCTCTAAACATTACCGACGTTAAATGCATTTTCCCCCAGATTGGTTCTGTACTCTATGCAGCATTTCATGCATTTACACCAGGAATAACACTTCAAAAGTACACCTATATAGCCATTTTTTATTTCACTCCTTACGCTATTTAAAAAGTTATTACAGCCAATATTTTATAACAATGACTTAAATGCAAACTTAGGCATTAACTTGAGCAGCTATGTTTTCCACGCTAACTGTCTCTGTTTTGCAGATGTAGCGGTGTTGCTTTTCTTCTGGAATATGTGCTCATATTCACTGCAACTCTGCAGCAGCACGTCAAGTTCAGCTGGCGAAAAATACGCAGACCTCTTTTTTTCACGGTTGCCATGGTGACTCGTGATATCTGCGCTCCATTGATAATGGCTTCTTATAGACGCGGTGCTCACGCTCACCTCCGAATCAGTCCACTCAGAGTTGATTGATCTAACTCGGATCAGCTGCTCTGAAACTGAAAACTCAGAGTTGTCAATCTCTCGATTGACCAACTCAGAGTTCAGGTTTGACCTCAGAGTTGGTTGAACCTCCTTTGTGAAACAGGCCCCAGAAGGTAGGTTTACCAGAGATTTAATTTTAATCAAACTCGAACTCGAAGTAGTAATCAAAACGATCCGGCGATAAGTGCCGGACAACACACAGACTATATACACAACAGTGAATGGGAAACAGGTGCGTAACCAGGTGGGAACAATGAATGAACGTAAAGACAACAAGTGTGATGAGGAACCAGCAACCGGAAATGTCAAAATAGAACCGGAAGTGAAATGCAACAAAACAAGCCGCCCTGGCCCCGGTACCTAACATTTATTTATTTATTTGTAAATTATGGTGGAAAAATTAGTTCAACTCAATTCTTTGTTATATAGCCTTTGTTGGCAATGACAGCAGTCAAAGGATTTCTATAAGTTATCACAAGGTTTCCACAAACTGTTGCTTAATTAAATACTTTGAGTGTGGTATGTTTGTAATATAAATTCTTTATTATTGTTTAATTAATTTGAAGAAGTAAATAAATCATGACATTTAAAAAAATACTTCATAGTATTTTTACCATTTAGTTTGATTTTTTTTCTGCAGATTTTAATGTTTTTTTTTTCATTGTGTGTTTTAACTTTTTTTAATAAAAATTTGGTCTGCCACCTGAATATTTCTATTTGATATTTTCTCTGCTTTCAGTTTTGTACTCCATGGGTCCAAAAAAAAAGAAGAAGAGTGTTTTGGTGATGCCTGGGATTGCTGCCACATATAGTTCAAATCCAGGAAATGAAAGTCTCTATTGTTTATTTAACAATATATTCTTAATTAAAAATGTTAAAAAATAATCTAGTGTAAAAAGGATGTCTGCTTTAAAAGGTGTTTTTTTTAAAGATAAATCTTTTTATGCACTGATGCTGAAGATGTCAGTATTTACTCTGCCACACAACATCTTGTAGCTACAAATTGAATTGGACCATTTTCTTGATTATATTCTTAATTATTTATTATTCAATAATGTGGAAACAATCTGATTTGATATCAACTTTAATTCTTGTAGTTCTGACTAATTTTGTAATGATATAGCCCTTTCTTGGATTGGACAAGTAATGAGAAACTTATGACACTAAGAACACTCATCTTAAATTTGGGTCTCAAAAATGTATTGTTTTACTTTTTTTTAGGAATAAAATTATGCCCTGCATGTGATCACTTAGATAAAATGCCCTAACTTTCTTGTTTTTTTTTTGACCCATCTGAATTATCTTTATACCATTGAAAAAGTTTCTTAATTCTTAAAGCCCTTTCCACTGACATAAAGATCAGGGCAATCCAATGAATTTGAAATGTTTAGCCACACACCTATCATACACACAGTTTGGAGCCAGATAGCAGCTCAGACGAGGAAAACAAAGACGTTCATGGATCTATTTGTCTGCATGTGGATGCAGTGAACAAACCTGCAATGTGTAGCTGAAGCTGCGGGTTCCAGCTGATATCCAGCAGTCTGCGCTGACGACAGAGCTCCTCCTCGTTCTGGACGATGGTTCCTTCACAGAGTCGGAAGATTTCTTCAGCAGCAGCAGCTAGTCGCTCGCTGATCAACTCTCTCAGAGACTGAAGAGAAGACATGGTTCCCGCTCCGATCTTCAGCTCCAACTCCCACAAACACCGCCTCCCTCTTCACTGCAGCTCCGATCATCTGCTAGACCAGGGGTCGGCAACCCAAAATGTTGAAAGAGCCAAATTGGACGAAAAAAACAAATATGTCTGGAGCCGCAAAATAGTAAAAGCCCTATTTAAGCCTTCTAATGAAGGCAACACATAGAATATGTATCCATATTAGATATATTAGCCTACTATCAAAATGACTAAGTTGCTACAAATACACTATAAGCATTCATGATCAAATGTTTATTTGCCCTGCAGTGTATTCTGCGGAAAACGACTCGTCATGTGACTGCTCTGTTGTGAAAGTTTAACTTTATTACAATATCAATGAATTATGTTTCATTGCTTTGATAAAATTAAAGAAATGTAATAAAGAAATCCGATTTTTGATGTCATTTTTATTTTGAGGATTGGAACAAAAAACAATAAAATTGAACGTGCGTGATGACGTGCCCCTCCCTGGGAACTAAACAGAGTACAATAAAATGCAGCCTGCGTTTATAAAAAAGAAAACATCAGCCTTTTGAAAGGGTAAAGTATATCAAATCAAATTAATACAGTTAAGTTTGATTTCTGTGCAAATGCAAAGCAAGTCAGTGCAAGGGTAAAACGCAGCATCATCCTCTTCTTTCGCTGTACATCTCTGGCAAAGACAGCCAGCTTGCGCTCGAATGACAGAACAGCTTCAAGCATTTGCGGCGCCTGCAGACTTTCATTCAGCTCGTTTAGGTGGCTTGTCACAGTCACATCCACCAAAAAGTGCAGCTTTTCCAGCCACCCAGTATCTTCCAATTGCGGGTAGTTCAGATATTTGCTTTTCAGGAAAGTTTTCACGTGTTTTAAAAAGACGACAAAGTGACGCAAAACATCACCCCTGGACAGCCATCGGACTTTGTTGTGTAGCAGGAGATCAGAATATTCGCTTTCAACTTCATCAAGCAATGCACGGATCTAACGGTGGTTCGATTTACATCAGCCACCTGCCTAGCGGTCCGCTAAAAGTTTAAATAAAAAAAGCCCTGCTGGTAGAAACGTGTGTCGCAGGCTATGACGCAAATCTTCGTTGACAGAGATGTTGAAAAGTAATATTGTAGTGGCGGTCAGGTGCATTTTAGGTCTGTTAGCAGCAGGGGATTGTGGGATGCGGTCTCTTGATCTAATTAGGCCTCAGCATGAGCGTTTCTGTTTGCCCACGTTTCTTTTCATATGGCAGTTTTGTTGTTCCACCTTAGTTTATTCTTCCTGTTATGTTTGCTTCTTTATGTTGTACCATGAGTGTGGAAGGGGAAGTGGTTGATGAACCCTGTGCAATGTTCAATGGGATGTGTGTTCACATTAAATGGGCTTGTTTTGCCAAAAACGAGATTTCGCTCTCAGCTTCTCTTGCTGCCTCCTCCTCTCTGAGACTGTTCGAAGTCGTGCAGTGTCTGGGACACGGACAGTTCTCCAGCGCAGCCACTTGATTGACAGCTCAACTTGTTGACAAATTGGCTTTTGTTTTGCTCGCTGCAAGTGACATACCTGCTGGGCGTTACAATATTTATTATACAAATTCTTACAGCATTGGAAAACGTTAAGAACGTTTGTGTCTTGTTTTTCCTTCTACAGAAACCATATTAAAACAAAAAATATATTTCTCTACCCATCTTTTTAGATTTTCAAACATTTTTAAAATGCTCCTGGGAGCCACTAGGGCAGTGCTAAAGAGCTGCATGCGGCTCCGGAGCCGCGGGTTGCCGACCCCCGTGATAGTGTCACAATCACAGCAATCCACGTTGTCTTTCCATTCAACACTTCTTCACTCATTTACGACACTTTGGAAAAGGCTGAGAGTTCCCACACGAACCACGTATCGTCCTTTCTGTCCAAAAACCACAAACGTCCCAACAAAACACTACCGTCCTCTCAACACAAGCTAATGCTGCTAGCATATCACGGTGTTCTTCGTCGATATTTTACTGGTTGTTGGGAAACAGCTTTGTGGTGGATTAGTGCCACCATGTGGTCTGGAGTGGGAATCTTAATGCGTTCTACCTCCTTTACTAACACTATACACGTCAGTCATCATATTCCCAGCAGGCTTGTCTTTCTCAGAAACTCAATCAAATTTCTGTGACTCAATCTATTTTATATAATATTTGACTCTATATTAATATAACACTGTTTGAAATGTATAAACTGCAAAAGTCCGTAAAAATCGCAATACAAAAAGAAAGAAAAACGAAAAAACTTAAATAGTCCTAAAACAATTATTAGCAGGTTAAGGCATAAACTGTGGTAAAGAGCAACAAATACAATTTGAAAAACAAAAAAATATCATAAAACACTTAAATAAATGGACAATCAATGCAAAAAACAGAAATCACACATTTTAACAGTACATTAATAAATGATCAATAAACAGCAGGAAAAAAATAAAACATAAATGAGTTAAAATACAACCTTTAAGTGTAACTTGGAGTCAGTTTATGCAGCTTCCTAAAGGGTCAGATGAACAATGAAGTCTGTGAGCAGAAACCTCAATGTGAGGGAGGAGGGGCTTTCACCTGGAATCAAAGCAGCAACATTTCTTCAATGTGACGACCGCTCCACCACAGAAAGCTGCAGACTGCTGTGGTCCATTTCCATTCTCTGGATGAAGGTGAGAAGAAGTAGCTCTGAGAACAGACAGACAGACAGACATTGTGAGTCAGTCCATCACAGGGTTTGGTCCAAAGCTCCAGAACAGCCTCTCACCTCCTCCACCTTCCTCTTTGAGGCAGCAGAAGCTCCTCCTTATCAGCTGGATGATGCTGTGCTCCACCTGCAGCTGGACCTAAATGTTGTCTTAAGGATCTCTTTATTAGGGAGTGCTTCTTCTTAGGATTATTGTTTCTCATATTTTATGTCTTTCTGAGTTCTCTCGTGTTTCTTTTGCGAAGGATCTCCTCTTCTCCATCTCAAATGTGAAAGTTTCTGCTGAGCAACACGAGAGAGAAGAGCGCCAGAAGACTTCCCAACAATTAAAGTTGGTGAGAAGATGAAGTGCAGCTCTATAAAACTGTTATAAAACTGTGTTTTAAAACTGTCTACTTGATGCTGAGAGAGACAGTGGAGCTGTTCAGATCAGTTCATGCTGTAGCTCTGACACTCATCTCCACTTCCTCTGATTCCTCCATCACTCTGCTCTCCACCTCTCAGGAACACCGTCCAGTCACAACATCTCTGCAGACCAGCTGCTGCTGCTGCTCCTCTCTGCTCCTCCAGGAGGAACAGAAACTTAAGTCTCACCACCTGTAAAAAATAATGAAAAAACAGAGATGAAGGAGTGTCTCCTGATCCTGGTCTGTCAGTCAGTGATGCAGAACAGCAGCAGAATTTATAAAACTTTGCGTAGGATTTGCGTCAGAAGTGGCTTACGGCTGAAACATAGGACGTGCGTACGCACAGAAATATTCGGATTTATAAAACCGTGCGCACGCACATACGCATCTTTCCCTTAATACATCACAATCAATTCTAAATGTAGCACAGCTTTTGCGGCTTCATGACATGCCCATAGTTGCCCATAAATAGTCCGTGAAACGCCCACAAATGAATATTCATTGATTGCGAGAGGAAATCAAAAAAATGTAACTTCACTCAATGTGAAGTAGAAGTTATCGTTGGTGAGGTGGAAAAGAGGAGAAAAATGTTGTTTGGAGGGCACAGTGTGGACATGGCACGTGAGTGGCAAACGGTAGAAGACTGCCTGCCTGCCTGCCTGCCTGCCTGCCTGCCTGCCTGCCTGCCTGCCTGCCTGCCTGCCTGCCTGCCTGCCTGCCTTTCCCGCCTGTCTGTCTCTCTAATCGCACCTATATCTGCTCTGCCAGACGGACACATTGATGAGAATATCAGTTTTGTTTCATTCTGTTACAGTTTTTCTCAGTCGCTTTAGTACAATTCTCAGATCAGAATTGAAGTTTGCAAATACGTGTGTGCATTTCTCAAAACAACTTGTACAAACAGCAAAACACTATGGATTTCTTGCAAAAGCCTGTAACTTGCTCAAAATCTTTAGTTCATCTCTCAAAACTAAGTCTTTGTGTCATTGAACATGTCAGTGCCATCAGAATGTCAAGTCCTTGTGTCATTGTCTACGAACAAGACAGTCAAACTACTTATTCATGTTGTCAATATAACTGTCTACTTTAGAGGGAGGTTCTGATGTAAACTATGGCTAAACTTTTGATGACAATTATATTAAAATGTAAGTTACACCTTTTTTGTTTGATTGCAAGAGACTGGACAAGATTCACATTTACACTTTTATTGTTCATATTGTAAATTTGTTGACAGACAATGTCGTACCAACATAGAAAACCCACTGCCAACAGTAACACAAAGGGAAAAAAGAAAGGACAATATTCTGCACAACAGTACAGGCAGTACAGTAGGAATTGGTGTGGTCTTCCTACACATCTTGTCGTTCCTGTATGTTAGGTCACAAATTCTTATCCACATCACGGCGAATATCCTCTCTTGCAATGCAGCGAAATATTGTTGTCAAATTATGACAACTTGGTCAACCATTTTGCAGTTAATGACTTATACGATGAACTAATGACTAGGTGTTTTGAGGAGTAAGACTATTGCACAGTGAACTATATAATACATTTTGATCAACATGACATAAACAATTGATAATGTAGCAAAGAGCAGAGAATTGTACATAATCATTTGCATGGATGTATCAAAGCAATTGCAACTTGTTCAAAGAAGTAAGAAACTGCTTATATGATGTGCACAAGTGACATCATGATGTGAAGATTTAACAAATAGTTTTGGGAATTTCATTCTGATCTGAGAATTGTACTAAAGCGACTGAGAAAAACTGTAACTATACTATTTATGAAGATGAATTGCACAACATGCCAATATTGCAGAACATATTTCACTTTTCTTTTTGCAAATATGTGTTCACTTGAATTTCTGTTGTAATTTTTGTTTGAATGTTTTTGTTTGTTTCACTGCTGATCGATCAAACGGGTGTTCGTGTAGGCTGTTAATTGTAAGACTTGCTTTGTGAAGTCTTCATGTTATTTATGAGAGGCAGTATTGTCATTTTCACTTTCACGTGTTTTTTCCATCTGCCGACGGTGTCGCCATTTCTCATTTCACCCGTTTTTGTGGGGGTCAGAGCTTGCGTGAAGGACCGCACATTTTCCCGTCAAGTTTGCTTTTCATAAATATCAATTATTGCATAGAGAGTGGCGTACGCCTTCTTTTGTGCGTACGCAACGTTTATAAATGAGGCCCCTGACTGAAGGCAGCTGGACTGACTCCAACCCTCTACTGACCTCAGAGTCTGCAGTTTGGAGTTTGGACTCTCCACCAGATCCTGGAGCTGCTGAACATCTGAAGACTGAAGGTTGTTCCCTCTCAGGTTCAGTTCTGTCAGGTGGGACGGGTTGGACTTCAGAGCTGAGACCAGAGCAGCACAGCTGATCTTTGACAAACTGCAGTAGTTCAACCTGAATCCAGAACAAAGAGTTGAGTTTAAAGACAAAGTTCATGTTTTTCATCCTTCAGTTCTTCTAAAGAGTTCAGAGCTGAAGAAGATCAGAAAGTTTGGAAAAGTCCAAAGATGTGAAGCAACAGCAGCAGATCAGAAGAGTCCAGCAGAAGCAGAGAAGAAGAACATTCAGGAACATTCAGGACAACATGCAGCTGCTTCAGGAAAGAAGTCCAGATGTGTGAAAGTCAAACATCAGCCTGTGGCTGCATCCAAACCAACTGATGTTTCTGCACCAACAGCAGCAAATGTTGGACATTGATCCCTGATCCATGACTTCAGCTCTGAATGAAGAGTCAGAAGCTGCTGGGAGCTTTGATGGATGATGTGACGATGTTTGTGGATGAAAAGGTGAGGATTTTTGTGGAGGATGTGTCTGTCAGAGCAGCATCCAGCTGCAGCATGACTCTGTCACTGTCTGCTCACAAACATCAGCCGCTGGACTCTCAGCTGCATCTGCTGAAACACAGCAGCATGACTCAGAGTGCATGTGAGCGTGCACAGCTGCTTCTTCTGCACACGCTTTAAAGGAGTCTGTTGGAGCAAAGACACAAAGAATAGCTGATGGCTGCAAGCAGAACTTTGTGGAGCACAAATGTCAGCAGACAGCTTTGAAACAAGCAGCTGCAGGAAGAAAAGAAGAAGTTCTTCTGCAGATCTTTGAAGAGAACAAGCAGCTGCAGGAAGATGCTGCTGCAGAGCAGATTCACAACGTAGACATTTCTGATTCATCGAGATCATTCCTGTCAGATAATCAAACTATGGCAGCAACACAGATGCTACAATTTCAATTCAAGCTTTCTCCAACATGAAGAACTCTGCCTGATAAGTCTGTGATTGTAGAATCACAACAAGCAAAGAACTCTGTTCCTGCTGTTATTGGAATGAGTCAGAACTTCCAGAAAACATCAACTGTCATTCATATGACATCAGTTTATCTTCAGGAAGGAGCTTGCCTTACAACTGCAGGGAAGAGGAAACATCCGCAGATCTTTGTGGAAAAAGAAAAGATCCATCCTAAAAGAAGCTGACATTAGAAATGAAGACGATGGAAAGAAAGATTCCAACATGGGATCCTCTTTCACAGTGAATGGACTAAAGCTCAGAAGAAGAAGTCAGCCTTCAGCATGAAGATGGTCAGCATGCAGCAGGAGAACATCAGCCTCTTGGCTGGAGTTTAGTGTCAACACAACTTTGTCATCATATTGATCTGAACACAACTGAAACATGGAGTCTGACCTCAGAGTCTGCAGTCTGCAGTCTGGACTCTCCAGAAAACCACACAGATGAAGAAATCCTGAATCCTGCAGGTCGTTCCTGCTCAGGTCCAGTTCTGTCAGATTGGACGGGTTTTTCTTCAGAGCTGAGACCAGAGCTTCACAGCTGATCTCTGACAAACTGCAGATCTCTAACCTGAAATCAGACAGAAAAATGTATTCAGGAGCAGTGATGACAGCTGGAAGTCCAGGATCTTTGGAAATTCACCATAGTGACAATCAATTTAACATGTTTTTGTGCAAATGGAATAGACAAAAGTGGAAATAACAGGCGATCAGCAAGACACCTCCAACCATGGAGTGATCTTCAAGTGGAGACCCCAGACATCTTCTCCGTCCTTATGTTTTTGTGGTTCACAATGAGCACATATGACAGACGTGACAGAGTTTTGAGACACTATTGAGAAGGTTTGGCTGCCTGCAACAAGTTTCAGCCTCATGAAACTTTCAGCAAAAATATCAGGTTTGTGAAAATTCTTTTGGAGGAACCATGAGCAGCAACTTGACATGCATCAACCTGGACGTGGCAGATGAGAAGTTGACACTAGAAATGGTATTTGGTAGGAACGCAACATAACAACTGCTGCACCTCAACACTGGACGCAGTACCCTATTCCAGGGAGCCCTGCTCCAAGCCTTGTATATAAAGTATGTACAGAAGTTCTTAACTCTGATCCAGCAAAGATTTAGTGTCTGTTTAAGCAGAACTGAGAGCCAGAATCCAACCTAAAACTATGTTTTAAGGTATAAAGGACCTTGTTCTGATCCAAACTCAGTTCTGAACAATCGTCAAAACCAAGTCCGTGGACAAGATCTGTCAGTCTATGAGGTTCCATTTGTGCCAAAAATATCAAAATGTGTTTTTACGTCCACTGTTATGTCTTTTGTCCATTGTCTATGTCTACTGATTGTGTTTTTGCG
Source organism: Oryzias sinensis (assembly GCA_037389245.1). Taxonomy (NCBI): domain Eukaryota; kingdom Metazoa; phylum Chordata; class Actinopteri; order Beloniformes; family Adrianichthyidae; genus Oryzias; species Oryzias sinensis. The sequence goes on along the minus strand of JAUDJI010000103.1, from coordinate 1,730 downwards.
TCCACTGTCTATGCTTTGGGCTCATTGTCTGTCTATTGAACGAGTTCATTTTACATTGGTTCATGTCTATTTACTACTAAGCAATATCTTCTGCATGTCCATGATTCTTTGATTATTAGTTTGTATTTACTTTGTGATGTATATGCTTGCTCCATGCTTAAACTTTGCATTTAACTTTGTCATTGTCCTTATCCCATGTCGTCTAACTACGGCGTCAGGAAAGTCCTTAGCAACAGTTGCTAGTGTCGTTTGCTACGTCATTTCACGTGTCGTCAGGAAAATCCTTAGCAACCGTTGCTAGTGTTGTTTGCTACGTCGTCTCACCATGTCGTGTCCTTAGATCTTGTTGTATTTCAAATTTTGCAAAAGTAGTCAGAGAAGTCCTTTGTGTCTGGTCAGCAAATTGTTTCCTGTATTATCACGGAACGAAACAAGTTTAAAAAAAAAAACTTTATTGATAATCCTGCAAACGCACACTGCCAGAAGGGGGGGGGGCATGCATACAACGGTTTCGCGTTCCCGTTTAAAGTTATTTAGTTTTAAGTTATTTAGAGTATGGCTTCAATTCAATTTTGTGATGAAACTATTATTTAAAAGTCTTTTGAAAAGTAACTCATCTTTATTCAACATGTTGTTACAAATCTGATGGATAAACGAGGAGCAGAGGCACCCAAATGAGCCTTATAGTGGTTCAGAGAGCGCCACCTCATGCTTAAATAAATACATAACAGATTGAAAAGAAAAAATCAAAATCCATTCAAGATTTTGGGCCGTCTGCTCCTCGTTTGTCCACCCGATTTGTCACAGCATGTTTGACAAAGATCAGCTATTTTTTAAAAGACTTAAATAGTAGTTTCATCTCCAGATTTAATTGAAGCTAGACTCTAAATAACTTTAAAAAATTGGCAAGAGAGTCACTTGGGGAACGTGAAAGCGTTGAACGCATGCGCCCCCCCCCCCCCCACCTCTTTCTGGCAATGCGCGATTGAGGGAATATCAATAAAGTTCATCTTAAAAAAGTATTTGTCATGGTTAACCCTAGCACTGGCTTTTATTAAACATTTCTCTTTTCATTCTGTGGTAGTACAGGAATCAATTTACCAGCCGTACAAAGGATTTTTCTGACGACTTTGGCAATATTTGAAAAACGACAAGATCTATGATCTAACGACAGGACACGGGGAAACGTCGTAGCTAACGACAGCAAACGTCGTAGCTAACAACAGTAGCAACGGTTGCTAAGGAGACGACAGGGCGCATAACAAAGAAAGATGCAAAGTTTTACAATGAACTCGGTGGGTATACATAGACAATGGACCAAAGACATAGACAGTGGACACAAAAACATATTTTTGGCACAAACGGAACCTCATATCAGTCTGCTCCAGTTTGACCTCCTCACATCTCTTCATAAGTAGCTGCTGCTCTGGGGTCAGAAATCTGCTGCAACTGTTTGTCCATTGAAATATTCAGTTCTGTGATTGATTCATGTTTTCTTTCAATGAACACAGACAAGATTAACTTGTTACAGGTATGAACACCTAGTGGGGCTTGGCTTCTCCTTTTCATTCTGGCATATTGAACATGAAAAGATATTTATTGTAACTATCAGACAAGGATTTTATCTTAAAACAAGAAGTTTTGATTCTCTTTTAACTTGTGCAACAATCCCCAGCTGTTTCCTCTTTGCTGAAGTCTGTCTGACACTTTCTCCAAACAGAACCTGGAAA
>JAUDJI010000102.1:22395-34906 GCA_037389245.1 Oryzias sinensis | reverse complement strand
CATCATCCATCCATCCATCCATCCATCCATCCATCCATCCATCCATCAACAATAAAAGCAAAGCAGCAGCTTAAACCCCTATTTGCGGGGAGAGAAGGGCGTGCAGCCTAAAACACGTTCCTGAAGGAAAAGAAAAATAGTTTGCAGGAGCCTTACTTGTATGTGCAGGTGGAAGCCAGTTAAACATACCGGTCACTGAGAGGAGGGCGGATCTAGGTAAACAAAGTCAGGTCACGCTTGCAGATCATTGCCGCTACGTTGCAGATGCGCCAAAGTCTGGCCAGTTTCTTGTGTGCATGGAGCTGTGAACAAGTTTACTTGTCAGCTCCCACTCCCTATTCGGTTCAGAGACCTCAAAGCCCGGCTTACCTGCCTGTCAACCCCCGCTCTACTTCCCGATGCCTTGGATGTATGGCACAGCACAAATTCATGTCTGAACGAAGAGGAGGAGAGCTTTTAAAGCACCGCCACCAAATTAACACAAGTGTGTTCTGCTGCCTCACAATTAGTGGGCGTGCCCTACTTGCCACACAAGGTTTTAACAAATAAACTGAATGACCACATTGGTATTCTTATCCATAGTGATCAAACAAGTTTATTCCAAAACGGTATGCATTTTCGAACACTCGACGGTTTGTAAATGTTCTGTAACTAAACTACCACGTGCCGCCGTTCTCTCATGGTAGGCCTTTGATCAAATAGAATGGAATTATATGCTTTGTGCACTGCAGAGGTTTAGTTTCGGGGACAGATTTATGGCCATGATAAAAATGGTTTATGCTTGCCCCAAATCCTGTGTGATTACCAATAATAGGTCTATCCCCTTCCAATTACACCGCGGCACCAGGCAGAGTTGTTGTCTCTCTCCAATCCTGTTTGCTCTTTCACTTGAATCACTATTAGAGCAAAGCAGGACATTGCTGGGATAACGTATGGCATGTCTGAGAGCACAATTGGCCTGTACACAGATGATGTTGTCCTTACACTGTCCGACGTTAAAGAATCTATTCCTCCTCTTCTGGAGCTGATCAAAACCTTTGATCAATTTTCCGGCTTTACCATTAATTGGGAGAAAAGTGTTCTCATGCCTCTGTCTGGTAACTTAAACTTACATTCTCGACATAATTTACCTTTCAAAGTTGCCACTAATCATTTTCAATATTTAGGAATTTAAATCTCAAGAAATCCCAAGCTTATTTTTAAATTGAATGTTCAATGTCCAATTGATAAAATTAAAAGATTGATAAGTGGAAATTGCTTCCTATTTCAACACTGGGCCGAATGAACGTTGTCAAGATGGTTCTACTTCCTAAATTTCTATACTTGTTTCAGTGTCTGCTTATTGTTCTCAATAATTCATTTTTTTAATTAATTGATTCTATTCTTACTTCCTTTATTTGGGCATACAAGACTCCCGGAATTTCTAAAGTTCATTTACAAAAACCAGCTTCTGAAGGTGGCTTTGGCCTGCCTGTACTGAGACATTATTACTTGGCTTGGAATGCTAAAGCTTGGGTTTTGTGGAAGGAAGGTAGAGATAAATTCAACCAATCACCATGCCAGCCTGTGATGGAAAAGCACAGAGTTAAATCTCTGACCGGGGGCTCTGTATCTGCTTTGCTGTTCAGCAAAGTGGATATTCCAATAAAAAAAAAAAGATTTTGTTTTGTAAAATTCGTATAGAATTATAAAGCAAATCAGCAAAGTACTCAGTCTGCCGGTCTTATCTATCCACGCTCCCATCTGCTTGAATCCAGCTTTTCAACCAGGTCTGTGAGACTATGCGTTTACACTCTGGGATAAAAAGGGCCTCTCATCCATTAGGGATCTCTACATCAACAATCATTTTGCATCTTTTACCCAATTGCAAAAAAAGTTTTCTCCGGGTCAATTTTCCAGGTATTTGCAAATCAGACACTTTGTTAAACAATCTATAAATCAGTTTCAAAAACTGCCAACACAACCTGAATTAGACAAAGTTTTGATTAAACTGCACACAAATTGTGTTTTATGAACACACAAGTGAGACAAGTAACCTTTCAGTTCAACATTAGATATTTCTGTTCAGTCCAATAAAAACGGGAAAAACAGTTGTTCTAAAGAACATCAACTAATTTACTATTGAACTTACCTTACCTTATGTACCTCACATATATTACTTTTTAGAACAGAGTCCAGCTTTGGAACCTGGAGAAAAGCAACAAAGAGCAGAAACCCACACTGTGGGAAAGACTCCACACTTCTGACTGATGTTCACGTCCACTTTATTTTTCACAGATAAGATTGGGCCAGAACACTGAGAACCAAAAAGAACAGAGGAACAGTTTTAACGCCTACAAGAAAACATGAATCACAAGAACACCAGACACAAACACCAGTCTGGTTCTTTATCTGCATCTTCCTGAATACATTTTTAGGAAAACCTTTTCCTCTCTAAATGGTAGGGATGCGGTTCTATTAAGACTGTGGATCATTCCTTAGGTGGCAATCCGATTCAATTCATGAATCAAGCTCAACAGCTCACAGATCAAACCACAATTGTTGCTTTTTAATATGTTCGTAAAGTTATTATAGGTATATCTTTTTACTGGATGTATGAAAGTTTAAATTATATGTATTAAATCAGCATCATTTAGAACCGGAGATCAAAATCAACAAACGTGATAAAAAGACAAAGATTTATATAGAAAGAAAGAAATTTGGTTTGTTACTTTAGAAAAGTTTCCATAAACATTCTGCTTACGTTCAGCAGTAACATAAACAGCTGTGTGTATATAAATGTATGTAAAATACTGTTTAATTAACACAGTATTATGAACTATTAATACATTACATTGTTTATGTACGGATAATTAGATTAATTTACATTTTCACATATACTGTACAACTTTTCTGCTCTAAGCTTTTCTGCTTTCGAAGTTGAGAATTTTCTCTAAATCCTTTATAAAAAAAATATTATCGTTACAAAAGAAAAGCTTCTCACTAGTGTGAGTTTTGAAAATACTAATGCATTTTACTAAATTATATCTGTGGCTGAGCCAATTATCAGCCTTAAAAACTATCTCTCACCTGTATGAGTTTTCATGTGTGTTTTTAGAAGAGGTATTCGACTAAAACTGGCATCACATTTATTCCAAGGGAAAGGCTTTTCTCCTGTGTGAGTTATTGTGCGTTTTGAGATGAGATAGATGACTAAAACTTTTAGGACATTCTTTGCAAAAAAAAGGCTTCTCTCCTGTGTGTGTTCTCATGTGTATTTTGAGATTTGATTTTTTACTAAAACTTTTATCACAATCTTTACAAGAAAAAGGCTTTTCTCCTGTGTGAGTTCTAATGTGTGTTTTGAGAGTAGATATGTGACTAAAACTTTTATCACATTCTTTACAAGAAAAAGGCTTTTCTCCTGTGTGAGTTCTCGTGTGTATTTTGAGATTATATGAATCACTAAAATTTGTATCACATTCTTTACAAGTAAAAGGCTTTTCTCCTGTGTGAGTTCTCATGTGTCTGTTTAGATGAAATGTTTGATTAAAACTCTTATCACATTCTTTACAAGAAAAAGGCTTTTTTCCTGTGTGAATTCTCGTGTGTTTTTTCAGACTAGACATTTGACTAAAACTTGAACCACATTCTTTACACTTAAAGGGCTTCTCTTCACCCTGACTATCAGTTACATTCAAGCTCTGCTGATTGTTTAAATCTGCTTCACTGTTCTCATCTTCCTCATAAGTAGGAATCTCCATCAAGGTATCAGTCTCCTGCTTCAGATCAAACTGATCTTCATCCTGACTGATGCAGAGTTCCCCTGGTTCCTCTTGAATCTGTGGAGGTTCTGGTTCCTCCTGTTCCTCTTTAATCTGTGGAGGTTCTGGTTCCTCCTGTTCCTCTTGAATCTGTGGAGGTTCTGCTTCCTCCTGTTCCTCTTTAATCTGTGGAGGTTCTGGTTCCTCCTGTTCCACTCTGAAGTTTCTCTGCTGGTTGCAGAGATCTTCCTCTTCAGTCATCCAATGCTGGGGGAGGACTACAGGGACACAAACACAACAAGGAGAATTTTATTCGTTTACAGGGCTTTTGGATAGAGCTGTGATGGTGTGGGATTTTTTATCACCACAATGATGAACCAGCAGGGGCGCAGTGTCACGGTTAACCGCAGGCCCCCCCTCAAAAGAAATCAAAATCCCCTGGTGGCCGTTTACACATGAATACAATTAAAACAAAGTATCTTTTATTAACAGATAACAGTAACTACTAACTATCTACATAATGAACTAACTATATAGGTGTTGTAGAATGACTATGCGTGTGTGTGTGTCCGTGCGCTGCGTGTGTAGGAGGAAGGAGCGCACACACGTGTGTTGGGGGGGGGGGGGTGTTGATTCCTCTGCAGTGGACCGCTCTGTAGCTGCACGTGAGGCTTTTCAGAATATTCTATATTGTCCAGTAATAAACAGACTGCAGACACTTTGTCACCTTTCTGGTAGCCATGAGCCTGACACCCATGAAGAACGCGGGCTACTTCACGGATTTGCATCGTGCATTGTGTTCTGTCTTCTGATTGGCTAAAATGTCACTCCGCTTCTTCTCTACCTGTGTGTCAATACAGTTGCAGTTTAATATGTGCACGTACGTAAAACAGCTTGCTAAATTTAGATTAGGCACGTGCAAATTCTCTTGCAATTTCAAGTTTCTCTAAAACCCATAGAAAAAAGAGCGACAACTGTCTATCACTGTCTTCTTCTCCCGAACAAACACACCTGCACCGCGGGCTTCAAAGGGACAAAGCACTGCAGAGGGGAGGGCGGCTCAGTCTGAAGAGCAGGGAAATACACCTGAGTCCATTTTTGTCCCACTGTACTTTGTAATTTTTTCGAAATCATTTTAAATTTTCTCCCGTTTAATCCAATGCTTCGGGTCGCGGTGGGCAGGGCTAATTTCCGCAATTTGAAGTCTTCTGTTCACGTTGATGATTACAATTATTTTTTGACATTACAGTTCAGAAGATATTTGTTGAAAAAGGTCAACTTTAAAAGTACTTTTACTTGTGAAACAAATCCTTGAGCCTATAAATGGTTTGTTCTTTCTTTTCAATGTATGAAAGAGTGTTTAATTGTATAATAATTGTAAAAAAAAAAAATTAAAGGTTTCTACTTCACAGATTTTGCCTATCACGGGTTCTTTTTGGAACGTAACCCCCGCGAAAAACAAGGGTTTACTGTACATATATATACCCAGGCTGTGTCCCACCAAAGTGCAGTAGCCTACACAGGGCACACATTCTTACCTCCCTCCTTCTCTTCCCCCAAACCCTCCTCCTTCAGAGTGTGTATGTGTGTCTGGTGTGTGTGTAACTGGTCTAAGGCCTGGTCTCTGGTCTAAACCACACCACACTGCACCAGGGTCAGCTGCACAGTCCAGTGTGGGCACCTCCACAGCAGGGCCTCAGCCAAGGCTGTAAATGCATAAATTGAGAACCAAAAGCTATAATTTGCCACCAAAAGCTATAACCCAAAGTACAATCATATTTCTCAGTTGGCGATTTGTTTTCTGGCCATTCTAAAATCCTGTTTTTGAGTTACAGTTTATTTTGAAATCGTCTTTTTGAGTTGCACTTTTATTTTTTGCGGTTTTGATTCTAAAACCTTTCTACATGCAAAAACAGCGACATGTCAGTCAAGGGGAGGAGAGGCGGGACAGCCCCGACATCCAGAAGCTCATTGGCTACCGAACAACACCGAGTCTTACGTCAACAGACCACTTTCAAAGGGTGAATCTCTCATGTTTTTCAAATATTTTGCTATACTAAATGATCAAACGTGTACTTTATGTAGGACGCCAGCACAGTCAGATGAGGAGCTCCACCAGTAGCTGCTAGTGAAAAAAGATGTTAGAAATTAAGATGTTGCTTGACAAACTATCAGTATTGTTCTCCTGTGTTAGCATGCTAGCTAGCTCAATGCTAGCAGGGTTTTCAGCTCTTTTCATGACTTTAATGCAGGGGTGTCCAAACCGCGGCCCGCGGGTCTGTTTTTATTGGCCAGCAGCAAATTTTGAAAAAATAATTGAATATGGCCCGCACATGTTTTCACATAGTTTCAACACTAGATGGAGTCAGTCACAGAAAAGTGTTTCTCCACCAAACAAAATTAAGCAAAGAAGAATATTTACCACGAGTCACCAGAAATGGCAGCACCGAAGAAATGCAAGATAGCAAGTGAGTGTGGAAGATTTCAAACACGGTGGGAAAATGAATATTTCTTTAAGGAAATTAACAGAAAGTGAGTCTGTTTGATTTACACTGACGATGTTGCCGTGATGAAAGAGTAAAATGTCAGTCTGCATTATGAGACCAAGCATCAGAGCACCTACGCTTCGTACACAGGTGCCGGTGTTTTTACATGTCGAAAGGTTTTAGAATCAAAACTGCAAACAAATAAAAGCGCAACTCAAAAAGAGGATTTCAAAATAAACTGTAACTCAAAAACAGGATTTCAGAATGTCAAGAAAAACAAATCGGGAACTGAGAAATATGATTGTGCTTTGGGTTATAGCTTTTGGTTGCAAATTATAGCATTTTGATTCTCAGATTTGGGGTTTTGATGCGCGGTTTTATTGTTTTGATGCACAATTCTTTAGGCGCTGAATTGACACCATACGCAACTTTGCGCAGCACAAAATAGTTCCCAAACAAAACGTAATGAATTCCATTGAACCCTAATAGTGTGTGTTCATGTTTGGTGTTACGGAGTGAAAGAAAACAGTAATTAACCCCCCCCCCCCCCCCCCAAACAAAATCCTCCGGCGGGAGGCCGTGTCAACGCACGCAGCTGGTAGTGGAAATGAATACAATGGAAATCAATAATTAGAACTCAGTAAATTTGTCGTATTTCCTCACAAGACGGAAACTTCTGTTGTAGAATGAGGTTGTGTGCTGCTGAAACTGCATGTGTGTGAGTAGAGGGAGCACGCCACGCCTGGGCAGCTCAAAAGGTCAGGTGAAGGAGAACAAGTCTAAACACAGGACTAGCAGAAACAGTAAATTATCAGCAAAGATGAATGTGTTTAATGTGTTTGTTATAGTTCCAATCACGGACCATATGCAGAACTTAAAAAAAAATAACTTTTGGATTTTGTCAAGCATCAGTAAAATCAGTGATCATTGGAGAAAAATGTCTGAGGAGTCTGGAGGACCACAAGAGACTGATAGAAATAAATATATACGCAGAGGTGGGTAGTTATGCGTTACATTTACTGGTGGTATGAAGCGCTAATATCACTCATGTCACTGTTACCCATCATCAAATGACATGGACTGTGCTCTGAAATAAATGAGTTATTTCAAGCCCTATATTGTTATTTGATGTACAAATGTATTCATTTAGATTACAGAAATAACATGTTTTGTCTAAAATATAATCAATCAGACAGATTCTCAAAGTGAGATTTAACATTGAAATATTGATGATCATGAACATCAATACCAACCATAATCCAGTCAAAGTTTAGCGTCACCTTTGAAAAAAGTAGCATTTTGTAAGGTTTACATGATACACTCTGTCTGTGAATGAGGAGGCTCGACTTGACCTCTGACAACATGCCTAAGATTCACCCTGAGACCAAAGCGTTGATTATTAAGAGCTGAAGACCAGATCCACTGCTGAGGTGGCTGACACCTTCAATGTGTCTCAGCGTCAAGTACAAATAAGAAAAATATTTGAAGAGACTGGAGATGTTTTTGACAAGCCCATAACTGCTGGGGAGGACCGTTTGTTGGTTGGAAAATCCAAGGCCAGCCCCTTTTCCACTGCAGCAGAGCTCCACCAGGCCTGGTCACCTCAAGTCCCTGTGTCAACCAGAACAGTTTGTAGAATTCTGTCTCAAAATGGCCTCCATGGTCCGATCAGTGCCCAAAAACCAGCACTAAACAAAAGGCAATTGAACAAATGTGTGGCATTAGCCAAGGCCCACAGCCTGCTAAAGGATGGACGCTGGAAAAGTGGCAGAAGGTGGATTTCTCAGATGAGTCTTCAGTTGAATTACATCACAGGAGACCAACTGGAGCCCGCATGGACCCAAGATTCACCCAGAAAACAGTTAAGTTTGGTGGTCTGGGGTTCCATCCAGTATGGGGGGGTGCAAAACATTTGCAGGGTGGAAGGCAATATCAATAGCCTAAAATATCAAGAAGTATTAGCTACCTCTTCCATTCCAAACCATAAAAGGGGTCAAATTCTGCAGCAGGATAGTGCTCCATCGCATACTTCCATCTCTACATCAAAGTTCCTCAAGGCCAAGAAGATCAAGGTTCTCCAGGACCGGCCAGCCCAGTCAGCAGACATGAACATCATTGAGCATGTCTGGGGTAGAATGAAAGAGGAAGCATGGAAGACCAAACCAAAGAATCTTGATGAACTCTGGGAGGCATGGAAGACTGCTGTCTTTGCTATTCCTGATGACTTCATCCATAAATTGTAGGAATCATTGTCAAACCGCATGGATGCTGTCCTTCAAGCTCATGGAAGTCATACAAGATATTAAATATGGATCTCACAGTAGCACTACTTCATTCACTGATGTTATGCTACATAGTTTTGTTTTTGGAGTAAATTATTTGTTAAATTTTCACGTTACTCTCTGTAGACGACAAAACTTTTGTCTTGCCAAAATGTGACCTTTCTGTGTTCAAATGATCAATCTTTCTTCAGTGAAGCAATTTCATTTTAGTATATTGAACATAATTTGGGAGGGTTTTAGCTTTCATATGAGACATTTCTAAAACCAATGGATTCATTAACAGTGAGGTTATAGGCTTTTGTTTCTACAAAATGGATAAGCAACAAGACTTTGGTCAGGGACTGTAAAAGCTGCTTCAATTTCAACAGAGAGCTCCTGATGAGGAGCCTTTTCTGCTCCCTCCCATAAATACTCCTGAGGGGGAAATATGTCTGTCCAGTTCTCCCTGGAAAAACAATAAACCCATAAGGACATTCTTTCAAATCAACATTGTTTCACTACCTCTGAGCAGGTCTTATTGCAGTGCTTCTCAAATAGTGGGGCGCGCCCGATGCGATGCCAAGGGGGGGCGCGCAGTGTTGTAGTGGCTTTGGGCACAGCTGATACTGGCAATTTAACGGGGGGGGGGGGGGGGTGACGGAGGCTCAGTGCTTGGAAAAACATCTGCACCTCTATTGGTTTACTATTATCCATTATGTCACAGAGTTTGTAACAGAATGAAATCTGTGGTTTGCCGTCCCTGCAGCTGCTCCCGTCTCCTGTCCCACATGTGAGAATAAAAGGGGAGGGGTAGTGGGCTCAGGCTGCGAGGTGGAACGGGGGGCGTGGCGAGCTGCAAGCGCTGCCTGGATTGTGCAACACCAGGATCATCGTGTGCATTCAGATCCCTCAGCTCATGCTAATAATGTCATTCTTATTAATTAATGTAGACATTTTGATGACGTGTCTTTATTTTCCATATTCTTTGTCTGTCTGTGGTTTAGTTGGTGTCAGTATTTGACATAAAGACAGCAGTAATGCAGGAAAACAGCTGCACTTTATGACATCATAGATAAACAATCATCATGTAGAAAATAAATCAACCCAATGTTTTTTATCTGTTTCTTCAGACTAAAAACATTAAATATCTTGGTGCTGCTGTGTTAATTTTTCAGATCAATTTACATCAAATGGTTCAGTTGGTCAAAATGTTTCCAGTTTAAATAATGACAGATTATTTTATTTCAGGCACTTTCAGCTTCTTTTCTGTTTTAGACTAGAACAGGGTTTCTGTGGCTAAATAAACTTAATATTTGTTGAAAGTGGATTTATATTGATTTTTTAATTTTTTATTGTTAAAGGTTTAAGTAAACTTACTTAACTTATTATAGATACTAACCTAATATACTGTCACCGCATGGCTATGTGTGGGGGGCGGGGGGACATTCTCTTTTTTGTGGGGGGGCCTGGCAAAAAATGATTGAGAAGGAGTGTCTTATTGGAACATGTTTGTTGAAGATACTGCATGGAAGGAGGTTTGGCTAATTCATAATCTGCAATAAATTCTTGATCATCTATAGAGTAAAAAGTTCATTTTAAGATTATCCACATAATGTACCAAGCTAAAACTTTTATTCAAATTAGATTTAGATTAAACATTGATACACTCTGTAGTAGTGATGCAACATTATGACTTTTTTACAACCGATACCAATAGTCAACTGATATTTTTAAAATGCTTCTCAAATGCCCAGAAACGTTCCTTTTTTTTTCTTTGAATGAGTGCTAGCGCTTAAAATGGAGTTTTAGGGCAGTTTATAAACTTTTTTTTTAATCACGACTTCTGAGTCAAATTTACAAGAACAAAGCCATAGATTAACGAGGAAAAAAACCCAAAGTTTTCCGTTTATTGGAGCCTAGCTTAAAGAGGAAATATGTGGATCCTTTTGTGAAGCTTTATTTCCAGATAGGTTTGAAAAACAAAGAAATTCAGAACCTTTTGGCGACTCAAAATCAGATTATTGTCAGTGTTGGTAAAGCAGAGTTTCATAAAATAAGGAGCTCAAAGACACATTAGGGTGTAGAGGACCGCAGCTTTATTTTCTTTCATTCACATACCCAGATATCCCTTTGTCATCTGACGTCATTAGCTGCTCTGTATGCTCACCTCCACTTTAGTTTCTTAAGTTTACCAGTTTTTTTTCTTGAAATCAACAACTAGCTTGTGAGATTGTGGTGTTAAAGCTTGACCTTTGACCCTCTTTGTGACACTTCTGTCAAAGACGTTTTGCAAACAGCGAGTCAGTCGTTGGTCTCAGACACAGTAAAATAAGCCCACATGTTGCAGACGGAGGTCTTTAGGGCAGACGCTGAGAGATGTCAAATACCATTTTCTTTATCATTTTAGTTCAGTGACAGAATAATCAATGTTGAAGTAGAAAATGAAAAAGAATTTTGGTGGATTGTTTTCTCATTTTAATTTTGAGTCAAAAAATGCAGCTTCATTTTGAAAATGAAAAAGCATTTCTGATTTTGACTTTTATTTTTAATTATGCTACAGAATCAGTTTAAACTTTTAGTCATCTGTCAATTTAATCAGGGATTTCTTTTCTTATCTGAATCATCAGCAGGACGTTGTACTGTCCAACATCTGCCTACAATTATCTGTATCTGATGCTATCATGCTGTCAACTACTCTGTAGTTTTTGCTGCATAATTCCACTGAAACAGTGATCCATCTATTCTGATATTGTCCTGAAGTTAAAGAAGATTTATGCTAAATGACTCTGATTTGCTTAAATTTCTTGCACATTTTGGCCAAATGTCATATTGTCGCGTGCGTGTGTTGTTCAATTGTGTTCTTCTCTGTCTGTGTGCTGAAGGTGACATACCTATGTGGTGGAGCTGCAGCTGTGGTTTCCAGATGACATCCAGCAGTCTGCGCTGACGACAGAGCTCCTCCTCGTACTGGACGATGGTTCCTTCACAGAGTCTGCAGATTTCTTCAGCAGCAGCAGCTAGTCGCTCGCTGATCAACTCTCTCAGAGACTGAAGGGAAGACATGGTTCCTGCTCCGATCTTCAGCTCCAACTCCAACAAACACCTTCTTTACGCTGCTTTTTCACTCGATGCTGACAGTTCCTATCCTCCTTTCGGTCCAAAAACGTCACGAACGTCCGGACGAAATCGCCGCCGGTCTCTGAACACAAGCTAGCTACAAGCTGCTAGCGCCGCGCGCTGCTGTTTACTTCCGGGTCACGCTGATGACTTCATTCTGAAAAAAGCCTTTTACATTTCAATAATCCGAATATTTATTTTTTAAGAAAATAATTTAAAACGTTTTTAAGTCACGAAATATATTATAATAAAAAGTCTAAAAAACAAAAATCATTTTGTCAAAAATGCTTGGTAAGCGGATATGACGTCACCAGAATTTACGTTGTACTTTTTTTTTAAACGATGTACTGGAATTAACCACAAAACCAAACTGTAATCAAAGATGTGAGCATAAAATGACTGTTTAGGAGATGAAGAACTGTTTAGAGTTGAGACTTAATAGAGACTGAAGCTTTTTTTAATATTTAAGAGAATTTTTACATCCAAACTCAGTTTATCTGAAGTCTCACATTAGAACAACAATTATTTCTGGTTTTGTTTGACCCTTTGTCATTGTCTGCAGGTCTGCAAAGCAGAAATACCTGATGTTAAACTGAATAAATTCACTGTAGAAATGTTTGTATTGTTTTCTTCTCGTGTAAAAAAGACAATAATGATGGAGCTGCAGCAGGATTACTTGGCTCAGGTTTTTTTTTAACTTATATTTAAAAATGATACAAAACTCTTGCAGACACAACCACCCAATGATTCTAGGCACATCTCTTCACAAAAAACAAAGAACAAAACAAAAAAATCTATACACATAAAAATATAAAAAAAAACTTCAGTATAAATAATAATAAATAATACAGTTTGACTTCATTCTTAAAACACATTAATTGGCTCAGGTACAGGGGGGGGGGGG